>OU696696.1:127266505-127268173 GCA_916050605.2 Platycheirus albimanus | reverse complement strand
AACTTGAACTCCCCAAGAACCAGTGAACGAATTCCTGAGTGGAGAAGAAGACTGGAAGAAAACATAGAGCAATTAAGAGCGGAACACGATCAAATCTCTGAGTACCTAAATGGAAACCCATCAAGAAGAATTAAAAGAAAAATCAAAGTTATTACTCGTAAATACCACATTAACCTTCGTAACCACGAGATCAACCAGCAACTAATAAACTTGAAAGATAATCTTAGACAGAGGACCAAAGTGAAAGGAGCAAGGTTACGTAGATACAATGAGATGCATAAAAGGAAAAAACAAAACAACGATTTTTACAAAAGCAGAAAGCAGTTCTTTAGAAGCCTAAATAAAACCAGCGAAGAAAATGTCAGCAGAGAAAGTACAAACGATGAAATCGATACAGAAACTTTCCGACAATTTTGGAGTTCAACCTGGTCCGAAACAAGATCTTACAACCAAAACGCTATCTGGATAGATCAGGAAAATAAGAGGTTAGAGTCAACCCCAGAAATGCGTGCTGAAAGCTTCACCAAAGAGGAAGTATGTGAAGTTGTAAAGAAATCAATGAATTGGAAGACCCCAGGCCCAGATAAAATTCAGAACTTCTGGTTAAAATATCTACCCGCAAGCCACGAACCACTTGCAAATGTGTTTTCAAATGCACTAAATAACCCAGCCGTAATACCTGGACACCTGGCCAAAGGAACAACATCCTTGATATTTAAAAAAGGTGACAAAAAGAAGCCAGAAAACTACAGACCGATAACATGCCTATCAGTCCTATACAAACTTTTCACAGCTCTCATCAGTAATAAGATCTATGATCACTGCTCTACAAATAACATCCTGGAGGAGGAACAGAAAGGCTGTGTCAGAAACGCCCTTGGCTGCAAACATCAACTGACCATCGATGCCATTGTCTTAAAGCAAGCACAAATAAATAAAAGAAACCTACATATGTGCTTTATAGATTATAGAAAAGCGTTCGACTCTATTCCACATGGATGGCTGCTACAAATATTACAGATATACAAAGTATGTCCAAGAATTGTTAATATACTGAGTGCGTTAATGAAAAACTGGAAGGTGAACCTACGACTAGGAGAGAAGGACATTGATACGGTAGCTATACTAAGGGGAATTTTTCAGGGTGACTCGCTGTCGCCACTATGGTTCTGTCTTGCACTCAACCCACTGTCAGCAATGCTGAAAAGTTCCAAACTTGGGTACAAACTAAACGCATCTGGTGAACAACGTATTTCCCATCTTCTGTTTATGGACGACCTAAAAATTTACGCCGAAAGCCAGTATAAGCTTAAATCACTTATAAACATGACTGAAATCTTCAGTAAAGATATTAACATGACATTCGGATATGAAAAATGCGCTATAATAAGAATAATCAAAGGCAATGCTGCCCCAACTGGAGAAACATACCAAGGGATTGACGAAATGAAAAGTGAAGATTATTATAAATATCTTGGGATATCGCAGAACATCAGAATCGATCACACTAAGTTAAAAGCAGAGTTTGCTGAAAAATACAAAAAAAAACTGACAAAATTATTAAACACCAAACTGTCAGCTAGGAATATGATGGAAAGTATAAACTCCTGGGCAATACCCTCGCTAAGCTATTCTTTTGGTATCTTAAAATGGTCGGACACTGATCTA
>OU696696.1:127066505-127261505 GCA_916050605.2 Platycheirus albimanus | reverse complement strand
GACGGAAACGCCCCTTAAAAGTGGGCGTGTCTTAAAAATTTGAAGCACTAACTGCGCTTTGATCAGTGTTTAGTTATATGTGTACGACTACAGCTGAATCGAGTAGTTTTTAAACAATCTTACCTGAACAAAGGTATTTTACCAAAATCACGCCTTTAAAAGTGGGCGTATTGAAAAAATTTACAAAAGAAAATGTAGAGATATATTTCTCAAATAACGAACGGAAGGAAAAAGGTTTAAATTAAACATTGGAAATGCCTTAAATTCTTAAGGCTGCGTTTTTCGTTCTTTCATGAAAAGTAGGCGTAAGCCACGCCCAAAATTCAAAAATTTCTTTTCACACACAAACCTTTTAGTTTCTATTAAGAGACGCAAAATTTTGGCTTGCGGATTCATTATAAATACCGTTTATTTACAAAAACAATTTTTTATAGTTTCTAATGAAAAGTGGGCGTCAGCCACGCCCAAAATCAATTTTTTTGATTTCATACACAAGATGTTAATGTGCCAGTAAGACCCACAAAATTTAATGTTTTTCGCTTTAATATAACAATTGTTATTTTATAAAAACACTATTGATGGTTTTGTATGAAAAATAGGCGTAAGCCACGCCCAAACTGAAATATTTTTATTTGATTGGAAGAAAGTTTACCTAAAGCTTACGTGTGCAAAATTTTAGCGTTATGCTTTTATCGTAACTGTACAAAAAACATAATTTAATTTTATTAAATTGAGGTTGTTCAACAAAAATGGCGGTTGTGGGCGTGTTTGTGGGCGGATTTTACCGGTTCAAGAACTTAGCCTTACTCTTGAACCAGAGATTATATATACCAAATTTCAGTTTTCTAACTCAAAAATTGCGACCTCTAGAGAGTATACATACGGACGGACGGACGGACGGACGGACGGACGGACGGACGGACGGACGGACATGGCTAAATCGACTAGGCTTTTGATTCTGAGTCAGAATATATATACTTTTCTATACCTAACGGTATTATTTCTCTATGTTACAAACTCCACACCAAATACAATATACCCATTCTATGGAATAGGGTATAATAATAATAATAATAATAATAATAATAATAATAATAATAATAATAATAATAATAATAATAATAATAATAATAATAATAATAATAATAATAATAATAATAATAATAATAATAATAATAATAATAATAATAATAATAATAATAATAATAATAATAATAATAATAATAATAATAATAATAATAATAATAATAATTTTTTTCCCCTCTAAGGGAACTGGGTGAAATACTTTACGTACCGTAAGGAGGTCGTTTTGGCGTTGACCTATGACCATCCCCGTGTGTCGGACTCGTTCGCTGCATAAAAACATACGGACTAAAACTCCCCTATAACCCTTTTTAGCTTCTGACCCCCCCCCCCCCCCGGAACCACTGGTTGCATTACTTCAGGGGGGTTGTCATGTTTCCCTTACGTGATTATATAGCGGGCTCAACAGTTTCCCGATCAAATTCTTCTTCTCTTTTTTTTCTTCTGAGAACATAATGGGCGTAGGTGTTAACCCGGTACCAATTTTCCTTACTGGACATCATTTTTTGGACTATATTGTCGGGAGTAATTATTCCGATGTTTCGCTCTAGTTCAGCTCTTTCGGGTTCCCATCTACTACAGGCGAAGAAGGTATGGTGTACGTCGTCTTCTTGGGAGTCGCCATACTGGCAGGCTGAACTGTTTACTTTTCCGATCTTGTGGAGAAAGGCGTTGAAATATCCGTGTCTGGTGAGTAACTGAGTGACGTAATAGTTAACCTCACCGTGTTTCCAGTCCTTCCACTCAGCCACATTCCTGATCAACCTCGCCGTCCATCGTCCTCTGCTTTCCGAGCTCCAGCGCTCTTGCCACTTCTGCTTCGTCAGTTGTTTAGCCTCCTTGGATGCTGCTTCCACTCCCACTTCCGCCTTCTTGTCGAAGACGTACTTAATTTCTGCAGCTTGGAGATCAGTAGGGGCCACTCCAGCGACAACAAGAACGGCTGGTTCCGACACCGTTCGGTAGGAGCTGGCCACACGTAAGGCTCCACATCTTTGAACTGCCGCCATCTGTTTCCGGTACTTCTCCTGCTTAAGTGCGTCCGCCCAGATTTCGCTGCCGTACAGAAGGATGGAATGTGTTGTGGCCATCAATAGTCTTCCTTTACTGGCCGTTGGTCCCACCACGTTGGCCATCAGTCTGCTCAGTGGTGTAGTAGTTTTTGAGGCTCTTTGCGTTGCTGCCTTTATTTGTTGCCAGTAGGTTAGCTTTGTGTCGAGTCTCAAGCCAAGGTACTTCACTGCCGCGCTACTTCTTATTACATCTGTCCCAATTTAGAAGTTGATTTGTGTTGGAATCCTCTTCCTTGTCAGAAGGAATATCTCAGTTTTCTCCGTTGCTTGATTCAGTCCGTGCTCTTCCATCCAAGAGTTGGTTCGTCGCATGACCTGGTTCAACTTTCTTTGCGCGCTATCGGTGTCTCGTGCCGTTATCACCGCGGCGATGTCGTCAGCGTATCCGACCAGAAATTCATCGTCAGGCATCTCCATGCGGAGGATGTTGTCGTAGGAGATGTTAAAGAGATCTGGCCCTAAGATTGATCCCTGCGCTGCACCAGATTTTTTTTTTTTTTTTTTTTTTTTTTTTTAAACGGCACACGCGCTCAAGGGGTTGGTTATAGCACTTTTAATGATAAGTCACAGCGCGAGCGATAGGAAGTTAGGGAGGAAGGGGAAAGGAGGTGTCGATGAACATTAATCTTAAATGTTTGAAGATCAAAATGGCAAGGAAAAATTGTGCCAGGCAATTCATTCCACATTCGTGTTGTACGGCTAAAGAAAGAATCCCTATATTTCACGGTACGTCCGAAATTGGGCTTAAGTGTAAACTGATGAATGTTCCTAGCAAGACGAGTATTACGGAGAAAAGTTTAAGGGGTGGAACGCAACTGGCTACCTTGAGTGAGCATTTTTTGTAAAAGAATCTGTAAAATAAGGAGACATGAAACATTTCGACGATGTTCAAGGGATGGAAATGTTTCCATAATGCTTCTCTCTCCTATCAATTTTAACGCTTTTTTCTGAACTCTGTCGAGCAGGTGAAGAAAAGTTTGAGAAGCACCTGTCCAGAGATGGGAGTTATACTCGAGTTTAGGACGTATAAACTCTTTGTAAATTGTAGCCAGATCAGAAGGGGTGAAAAACTTCTTGCATCTATTAAGAAAGCCTAAGCATCTTGCAGCATTCTTGGCAATCTCAAGTATATTATCATTCCAAAGAAGATTGTCACTGATACACATACCGAGTACTGATAGCTTTTCGGCCTCCTCGATGCAAGTACCATTCATGGATAATGGCATAGGAGGTATGTTTAGCTTCAACGACAAAAGACAGCATTGAGTTTTCGCCGCAATAAACTCCACACGATTTCTAGTACCCCAATTCACAATGCTGTTTAAATCGGAGTTTAACGAGCTTATCATACGATTTCGTTGTAATAACACGTCCGAAGGGGAAGGCCGTGAATTATCAAACCTATACGAAAAGCTGAGGGTTGAGTCGTCAGCAAAACAATTTAATGGATTAGAAGTCACAGACAAGAGATCATTTATAAAAATGAGAAAGAGAGTCGGAGACAGAACGGAGCCCTGGGGCACACCAGCATTTATTTTGTGGAGATCAGACTTGAAACCGTCTGATACAACTTGTATTGATCGGTCCAGAAGATAGCTTCTAATCCAACGAATAAGATTATCATCGATACCAAATGCACGCATTTTCGATAAAAGAGCTTCATGCCAAACTCTATCAAATGCCTTTGAAATATCAAGCGCAATAATCTTGCTTTCGCCAAAGCGATGCACAGATTTGTTTCACTGTTCGGTGAGATATGCCATCAGAACACCAGTGGAACGATTGCTGCGAAAGCCGTATTGCCGGTCATTTAAAAGCTCCCGATCTTCGAGATATTTCTTCAGCTGACGATTTATCAGCGTTTCCATGACCTTGGAAAGAAGGGACGTAAGTGCAATTGGTCGGTAGGAGGAGGGGGAGGAGGAGTCACCTTTTTTTGGGACGGGCTGGACAAATGCTGTTTTCCATCTACTAGGAAAGATTCCTGAACGATAGGAGCGATGAAAAAGCTTACGCAGTGGTTTTGCCAGCGATGAAGAACACTTCTTCAGAAGAATAGGGGGTATACCATCCGGGCCAGCGGATTTGTGTATATCAAGATCTTGAAGTACTCTTGTTACTTCCTTCCTTCGCGGTCCTTCTGTGGTCTCGTAGTGTAACTCTCGATCATTGAGATAGTCCTTCACCATCCGCAGGAGATATGCTGGTAAGCGGAATTTCCGTTCGAGCGCAGTTAGTATATCGCTCCACCTGGCCGAGTTGAAGGCATTTCGTTCATCAAGCGTTGCCAGCAAGACAATTTTCTTTGAGTAGTGTTTTCCTTGTTGGGGGATTTGGGTGGCGTGCAATACTTCTTGTATTGCTCCGATCGTAGAGCGGCCTCTCCGAAAGCCGTACTGCCTCTCTGATATATCGCCCGACGCTTGTACTGCCGCTGTAAGCCGTGGTTTCAATAGCTTTCCAAGAGCTTCCCCGCAGTGTCTAGCATGCACAGAGGTCTGTATGCCGATGGGGAATCCGGGTCTCTTTTACCTTTGCTAATGAGCAATAACCGTTGTTTCTTCCAGCTCTTAGGAAAGACGCCTTCTTCCAGGAAGCTGTTAAACATGTTCAGCAGCAAGTGGGGACATGTTTGGGCGGTGAGTTTTAGGACTTCTGTGGGGATTCCAACAGGACCAGGGGCTCTTTTATTTTGCAGGGCCTGCACAGCTATGTTCAACTCCTCCTCGCTTAAAGATGGAATATCATGTCTTAGTACCGGTGTGTTGTCGGGTGGGCTGAAGGGATGCGTTGGGAATAGTGTGTCCACGATGCGCACCATTTTTTCTTCGCTGAGGTGTGATGGGTGCTTTTTGTTTTATAATAATAATTTTAACTATATATCTGTAAGACCCAAGGTCTTTTAAATTCAAACTGCACGGTATTAGTAAGAAGGAATAGAAAGATAGGAAAGAATTTTTGTTGGTACGATGGATTTTGAGAATAAGATGATATTCATCTCAAGAAAATCCCACGGGTGGCGTCCAGTTGAAACTGGGGGAATAAATAAAAATTGCTGCCCAGGCTGGGGCTCGAACCCACAACTCTTAGGTTAGCAACCAAGCACTACATCCACTGTACCATTTCCACCCGCAAAGTTTTCCAGCCGTTGTTTTACTCACCGGATTGTCCAGGTCCGTTCTCAAAGAAAAACACTTAACTTTGATTAAGATTCCTTTTGTAACATTCACAAATAATTTTATTTAAACACAATCCTTGTTATAAAAAGTATATAATGGTTTTCAAATTTAGTTCATTTCACACATGGTTATATTCTATAGTATGTATTGCTATCCAATCGTTGAGACCGCCTGTGGTGTTGATGAAATTCGCTGGTTCCCTCCTGGGCTTCTACTGTCGTTTTCTGTGGGACTAGGATTCTGAGTTCGTCTCTAGTTTTCAATTCCTATGGACAATGGATTAGTTCAAAGAAACCTTATGGCTAGAAACTCAAACCTCGAGTTTGCAAACACTGCAGGCTTTCGCTCTGGTGGATCAGCAGGTATAAAGGCCCCTGGTGGCAATTAATACTTAAAATCTCTTACAATAAAGCAACCATGAAAGTTGCACACGGCAGGCTATTGCTCTGGTGGATCAGCAGGTATAAAGCCCCTTGTGGCAATTAATACTTAAAATCTCTTACAATAAAGCAACCATGAAAGTTACACACGGCAGGCTATTGCTCTGGTGGATCAGCAGGTATGAGGCCCCTGGTGGCAATTAATACTTAAATTCTCTTAAAATAAAGCAACCATGAAAGTTGCACACGGCAGGCTATTGCTCTGGTGGATTAGCAGGTATGAGGCCCCTGGCGGCAATTAATACTTAAATTCTCTTAAAATAAAGCAACCATGAAAGTTGCACACGGCAGGCTATTGCTCTGGTGGATCAGCAGGTATAAGGCCCCTGGTGGCAAGTAATACTTAATAATAATAGAATAATAACCTTAAAATCCACTAAGACCCCTTACCACTGGTGGGGGGAAGTCAAAGCGGCGAAACCTTAAATAAGAAATAAATCCTAAATATATGATGAATTTCTCCATGCTTTTCGGTGTCTTTTCCTGGCCTTTTTATTGCGTTTGGCGACAGGAAAATCATGTGAGTTATAAACGCTGGTGGCAAATTTACTCACGCTCATGATGATCGCCCCCTTTACTATGCTGTTTGATGTTGTTGCTTTTCTTTGGTATTCACATGCCCATTGCCTATGTCATGTGACTAAGCTATTGCTTAGCTTGTGGTGCTGTTGGTCTTGGGAACAGAAACATGTTGTTGTTGTTTCAGATAATAAACATACCTTATGTGTTATGTTTATACAGCGTATATGAAAAAAAAAATTTATAACGCCTCGTTACATTCCTCTCTTTCGTCGGAGATGAGAATTTGTTCGTCTAAAAAAAAGGAAATAAACAATGGTGGAAAGAACCAAAACGTATATATGTATAAACATATATATATATTTTTTATATATTTATTATTTTTTTTTTCTTTTCTTTTTAGCATAAAAAAACATGTATAAATAATTCAATATAAAAAAAACTTAATTATATAAATAATTCAAATAATTCAATATGAAAAAAACTTAATTATATAAATAATTCAATATAAAAAACTTATTTAACTATGGAGCAACTTAAAAAAAAAATATTACTGTGGTTATACATCGATCATATTTACAGTTTTTTTTTTAAATTAAAAGTCACCTTCAAAAAAAAATTAATAAACAAAAAAAAAATAAACAACTCCTTTGTTACAAAAAAACCAAATTCGACACCTTAATCCTGTAATTCCCTTGACAGCGCCATTGCTCCTCCTTTCGGGTCAAACAGTAACCTCTTGCGTTGGTTTTTACACCTTAGGACTGCAACGCCTGGTTTGACTACTCTAGCATCCACCTTGCCCTTACGCCGTTGGAAAAACAATCGTTGGCGACGGAATTTGGGATTGTACAAGAGGTGCTGAGTGATATTAATCCCCTCGAAAAGATCCGCTTGCATTTTTGCTGTTGCTATGTTCGCACCTTCCTCTTGCCGTCCATGTGATGATCCGCTATCTCTCATCAATGAGCATGTGGTTTTAGCCAGCACTGCCAACGGGAAGGTCATTTGTTGAGTGTTTAGGATGCTGGTTATCTGGGATGGTTTGGCGTTGTCTTTGGCTGCTGGTGTTGATGGGGGGGGGGGGGGGGGAAGATGGCTACCGCTCCTAATGGTGGCTGCTTCCTTGTGTCACTCTCTGGCTGCGACGATATGGCGTGTTCCGTAATTGACGCATACGACTTCTGTTTCCAAGTTGGGCATTGAAACATCGAGGAGTGGGGTTGGAAGCGGCTCGCTGTCTTCTGGTTTTGGCGGTAGTTTTCGGGCCTTCTTGACGCCCACCTCCTGGTTTCCTGCTTTGGCTGCCTTGTCGTGCTTGGTTGTTGTGTCCGCCGACTTTTTCTTGACCACTCGGCTGGTCCTGATGATGCTGGTGAGTGGTCGAGCTGGAATGAGCTGGACTTTTTGTCTTGGTACCTTGCTTAAGTCCTCAGTCCTCCTACTTGTTGTTGCGGTCCTTTCCTTCTTAGTCCCTAGCCTGTTCTTGTCCATTTTGATTAGGGGTAAGGCTGGAATTAGCTGGATCTTGGATGCTGTTGTGGCAGGTCCAACTGCTCCCGGAATGCGACTGGTTGGATTTGCTGTTGCCTTCTTTGGTGTGGCCTCGCTGGTGGGTGGCGCTATTTGGATCACCGACCGTATTTGGACGCCGCCGGCCGCTGACATGCGCCGTGGATGGGTAGGTTGGCGCTCCCATGGTTGAAACATTTTGCTCTGCTCTGCCTTCTGGTTCTTGCTGACGAAAGTTGATGCGCTAGATTCCGCGGTTGCACTAGGACTGGTTAATAAATTACAATTTTCCACGATCTTACCTTCGGCTTCTTCTGTGTCTGGTAAACCTTTTAAATCTTTAAGGTGAGCGTGCACCAAAACCGGTTTTTTTTTCCTCTCTCTGTCTATTTTTCGCAGTAATACTATTACCGGTGAGTCGAATCTCATAACCTCATACGGTCCATCATATTTGGGTGCTAATTTTTCCGTAAAATGCTTTGTAGCAGATGAGAATACCCTTACCCTCCTATACACTCGCTCTCCTATACTTGGTTTCCATGCCCTTCTCTGTAAGTTGTAATAAGCAGCCTGAGTCTGCAGCTTTCTGCAAGTTTGTGTTTACGAGTTGGTAAAGAGCCTGCATTCGCTCGTGCCTTAGGGAAATATTCTCCTTGCAAGTTTCGTTGCTAGGTGAATCGCCTTGTTGCGGGGCTCTTATCTCCCTGCCAAAGTTGAGGAAAGCGGGGGTAAAACCGGAAGACTCGTGTTTGCTAGTATTTATGGCAAAAGAGAGCTCGGATAAATATTGATCCCATGTACGGAGGTTTTCGTTTACATACTGGGCGATCATAGTTTTGATGACCCTATTGACACGCTCGGTTGGGTTCTCTTGTGGAGTGTAAGGGGCCGTCAGGTGTTGCTTTATTCCAGTCTCTTGCAAGAAACTTGTTAAGGAACGACTGGTAAATTGGCACCCATTGTCTGAAACCAAAACCCGTGGTGCACCAAAACTTGTGATGACCCTTTCTCGCAATGCCTTTATCACCCCCTGCGTCGCAGCTGCTCTAAGCGGCACTGCTTCTTCCCATTTAGTGAACTTGTCCACCAACATTAACAACGTAGTGTTCCCCTTCATCCACCGGGGCAGTGGCCTTACGAAGTCCAAACATACTGTGTCCCAAGGGCCGTCGGCTACACGGGTATGCATCAGCCCGCTCGGTTTTTGTTGGGAAGTCTTATACTGGTTGCAAATTTGACATACTTAGCAATGTCTAGGTACATCCCCGGCCAATAGTAACGTTGCATTACCCGGGCTGCCGTCTTGGCTATCCCTGGATGTCCAGCCGTAACTACGTCATGATTTTCAAATAGAATCCGGTCCCGGTCTTTGGTGGGCACGCACCACTTCCAGTCGATATTTTTTTTTTTTGAGCGCACACGCGCTCAAGGAGTTTGTTATAGCCCTTTTAATGATCACAGCGCGAGCGATAGGAAGTTAGGAAGGAAGGGAAAGGAGGTGTCGATGAACATTGATCTTGAATGTTTGAAGATCAAAATGGCAAGGAAAAATTGTGCCAGGCAATCCATTCCACATTCGTGTTGTACGGCTAAAGAAAGAATCTCTATATTTCACGGTACGTCCGAAATTGGGCTCAAGTGTAAACTGATGAGCGTTCCTAGCAAGACGAGTATTACGGGGGAAATGTTTAAGAGGTGGAACGCAGCTGGCTACCTCGAGTGAGCATTTTTTGTTAAAGAACCTGTAAAATAAGGAAAGACATGAGACATTTCGACGACGTTCGAGTGACGGAAATGTTTCCATAATTTTTCTCTCTCCTATCAATTTTAACGCTTTTTTCTGAACTCTGTCGAGCAGGTGGAGAAAAGTTTGAGAAGCACCTGCCCAGAGATGGGAGTTATACTCGAGTTTAGGACGTATAAACTCTTTGTAAATTGTAGCCAGATCAGAAGGGGTGAAAAACTTCTTGCATCTATTAAGAAAGCCTAAGCATCTTGCAGCATTCTTGGCAATCTCAAGTATATGATCATTCCAACGAAGATTGTCACTGATACACATACTGAGTACTGATAGCTTTTCGGCCTCCTCGATGCAAGTACCATTCATGGATAATGGCATAGGAGGTATGTTAAGCTTCAACGACAAAAGACAGCATTGAGTTTTCGACGCAATAAACTCCACACGATTTCTAGTACCCCAATTCACAATGCTGTTTAAATCGGAGTTTAACGAGTTTATCATACGATTTCGTTGTAATAACACGTCCGAAGGCGAAGGCCGTGAATTATCAAACGTATACGAAAAGCTGAGGGTTGAGTCATCAGCAAAACAATTTAATGGATTAGAAGTCACAGACAAGAGATCATTTATAAAAATGAGAAAGAGAGTCGGAGACAGAACGGAGCCCTGGGGCACACCAGCATTTATTTTGTGGAGATCAGACTTGAAACCGTCTAATACAACTTGTATTAATCGGTCCAGAAGATAGCTTCTAATCCAACGAATAAGAGTATCATCGATACCAAATGCACGCATTTTCGATAAAAGAGCTTCATGCCAAACTCTATCAAATGCCTTTGAAATATCAAGCGCAATAATCTTGCTTTCGCCAAAGCGATGCAGAGATTTGTTCCACTATTCGGTGAGATATGCCATCAGATCACCAGTGGAACGATTGCTGCGAAAGCCGTATTGCCGATCATTTAAAAGCTCCCGATCTTCGAGATATTTCTTCAGCTGACGATTTATCAGCGTTTCCATGACCTTGGAAAGAAGGGACGTAAGTGCAATTGGTCGGTAGGAGGAGGGGGAGGAGGAGTCACCTTTTTTTGGGACGGTCTGGACAAATGCTGTTTTCCATCTACTAGGAAAGATTCCTGAACGATAGGAGCGATGAAAAAGCTTACGCAGTGGTTTTGCCAGAGATGAAGAACACTTCTTCAGAAGAATACGGGGTATAACATCCGGGCCAGCGGATTTGTGTATATCAAGATCTTGAAGTACTCTTGCTACTGTACGAGTGCAGAAATATATCTGTCCCATAGAAGAATTAACGTTCTCAAGTACAGGAGGGCATTGTTGCTTGCAGGCAACGTAGGACTTGCAGCAAAATGAGCTGCGAGCATATTCGCCTTCTCTGAAGAGCTGACAATGGGTTTATCGTCGACGATGAGCGTTGGAACTGATGATGACGTTTTTTACAAATGACCAGAAGTTTTTACTGCCTTTGGGACATTGCAGAATTTTTTGCCGTAACTTCTGGTCATGCAAAAATTTCTTTTTATGGATAACGGAGTTGCAAGAGTTCCTAACGTGTTTGTGTTTCTTCCGATTTTCCTCAGTTGGGTTGGCTTTATAGGATCGGAAGCTTACTTCTTTCAACCTGATAGCTTCTTTACACTCTTCGGTAAACCAAGACTTTTCTTTTGGTTTGATACATTTTGTTCTGTGAGGGACAAAAGTTCTCACTCCAAGAAAAATCAGCACTGGCATCAATGTCATCATCGAGGAAGCATAATGACCAGTTAAAGTTGCGAAAGAATTTATTAAAGTTGAGAAATTAGCTGAAATGACACAATGGTCCGAGGTGCCAAATGAAGAAGTTACTTTAATAGTTTATTTATCAGGGTGGGAAGTAAGGAACAAGTCAAGAGTATGGGCGGAATGCCCATCAACATCCGGTATACGAGTAGGCTCATCGACAAGCTGGGTAAGATGGTTATACTTAGCAAAGATCTCGGTATACCTTCCTTCGAGTGTTGTCTGGCCAGAATAGCGGAGCCAACTTGAATTGTGTACATTGAAGTCGCCCGTAATCACGACTTCAGTGTGAGGACAATGGGAAACAATTCGGGAAATTGAATCTGACAGAACATCTAACTCATCACAAGTAGACATGCTGTCAAGATTCGGACTACTGTAAAGAAAACAGTAATGAATGATATGCTTGCGGACAGTGAATTTGAGCCACAGGAAATTAAAGTTCGTCTTAGAACAATGCCCATATTGGGGAAGGCTCTGGCAAGCAATATCATTCCTAACATAAACGACAAGACCATGGTGGGAAAAAAGTAATGGCACTAAATTATATCCAAACAAACAAAATTCTGATAAATCAGTATTCTGTCCAACCTGGGTTTCACTCAATGCCAAAACAGCTGGCCTGTATGGGCGTACACAGAGAAGAAATACCTTGTCAATACGCAATTTTTAAATTTTTCTAGTACAACTTACATAGAATTTTTGACAAAACCCTAATGTGAACTATATCCAACAAGATTAAGATTTTAATCATTAAAAAGGAAGTTTAAGCCCGTGGCCTGGCTCAGAAGTAGTTTTTAAATTTTTCTTAATACAAACTCTATATAGTGCATTGATAAATTAAATTAAATAAAGTCAACCAAGTAGAAGACTCAGCACTAATAATGGACTGTTGAATTATTGATTCAAAATAGCTTTTTATGGCTTTAGTCCAACAAAAAATTGGCGTTTCATCCAGGAATCTCACTTTGGAATCATCAGTTGACATACAGTGAAAGAAACCTTGTCAATACGCAATTTTTAAATTTTTCTAGTACACCATACATAGAATTTTTGACAAAACCCTAATGTGAACTATATCCAACAAGATTAAGATTTTAATCATTAAAAAGGAAGAGGCCTTTCCCTATATGTGATGAAAATTCTTAAAAATTACTATATGGTTTGCAGTTTTGTGAAGTCATTTGAGCTTGTTTTGAAAAAAATTTAAACGGCAAATGAAAGTACTATTTATTATCTTTAAAACTATGAAATTTTTTTATTGATATTTGGAATATAACCCAAAATAATTAAATAAATGTATTGATGTATTTTCAGATTTTAGCTGAAACTGCTATCGGTTCGCAACTTTTTACAACAACCACTTGTTGGATTCGATCAAATTTAATTTTATTTTAAAGCTAATAAAAGGATCTTTAAATTGTTCAAAAAATTATTTCAAAATACTGAAAGATTTAAGAATTACATTGATTTGAAAAACTGTAAAAATACTCAGTTTTAATTTGGATTGTCAGACATTTATTATATGAATTTCTCTCCTGAAATGACGCATAAAAACAAATTGTTATTTCCAAATTAAAATTCAATCACTAGAATAAATCAATTTACATATATTTTATATAAAACAATACATTTTAAACAACTCAGCAGAAAACAATATTTCACAATTTTAGTTCAGACACAAATCAGTGGATTGTATTCTTTTTCAAAGTGGCCGCTAGAGTGAGGAAAATAAAAAAAAATCAATAGGATAGATTCAATTTGGCAGCAGACAGTACGGTAGGTATACGAAATCCATGCAATGTGGGAGATATATTAAATGTATGTAAATGGCTACTTGCATGTGTTTGTATGGTACGTGTTTTGTGACTATTTTGTTTGGTTATTTTTATGTACTGGTTCTAGGAATTGTGTGTGTATATTTTATTTGATTGTGTTATTTTATGATTTCGGTGGTAATGTGGTTTTTCTTATTCGAACTCAGAATAAGATTTCAAGATTTGTGAAAAAAAGTGTAAAATGAAATTACTTTCCCTAAATTTGGTTTATTAGGATAAGTGGTAGTTTGGTATATTATGGGTGGAAGCATTTCATACGTAGGTAAAAATTAATAAAGCTGTAACGCCCTGTTATGTAAAAAAAAAATTCAATACATAATTCCAAACAGTAGTGTTTCAAAATAAAACGATTTAAAATTTAGGCAGAGCTTCGGCGTAAGATACTTTATTTTATACAATGAACAATACTTTTAGTCATATTACGCCAACGATAATCTTTTCTGATTTTGTTTAATAGTCTCTTTATCCCTGGGTGGCCACCCCATATTGGATTATTGTGCTATTTCACTGTAAATCGTTTTTACTTTCGGCGTGAGCGCTTTGTTAATTGTGTTTAATAATTTATTGCCGATTTTGTTATATTCAGTAATCATGGTTTTTCAAATATATTTTCATTATTAAGTGATAACCGCTATTTTGTCAGATTTTTGTTATAACAAAGACAAAATTTGTCTAAACAAAGTTTTTCATTAATATCAAAGTTTTGTGATTCTACTGCGCAGAGGATTTTCTTTCCACGTTTAAAATAACGTTTTTGGTGTGTGATTGCCCAAATTGCAGCGAGTTCTTGCTCAATAGTTGATATATTGCTTTCTCCTTTCGTAAAAGCTCTAGAAGCAAAAGATATGGGCATATACTTTTCATTAATTTTTTGAGTTAGTAGCGGTACTAATTACTTTTGAAAGTCTGGATACCGTAACACGAAAGTTTGGAATGAAACCCCTATAATAGTTGCAAAAAGCTACAAATCTTTAAGCTTCGTCGCCATTTTTTGGAGTGGGATAATTGAGGATTATATTAAATTTAGCTACATCAGGCATTATTCCTTCACTTGTGCACTTGTGGCCCAAAAAGGTCACCTCGTGACTTAGGCCAGTAAAAATAGACGATTTTTTTGGTCAACCTAGCACTAAATTTCCGATCCATTTTTTATTTATATGAGGTTAAGGACCACTTACTGACTATTAAAACACAAAGGGCCGTATTCATAGATGATGTTTAAGTTGTTGCTAGCTAAACTGGAGTTTAGCTTATGGAAACTTCATCAGGTAAACTCCAGTTTAGCTTAGCAACAACTTAAACATCATCTATGAATACGGCCCAAAATGCTTACAAATCCAGGTGGAACATCAGCCGCCATCTTGAAAAAAAATTTTTGGACGATATCTCGGAAAATATGCAATTAAGAGAAAAGGTTATAAAACCATTATTAAAGGAAATAAAATCTTGCAACTTTTGTTTTCAGTGAACTTTTTTGTAAAACTTACCGTTCACGATCTATGGCCTCTTTAATGCACCTGTTTTTCTATCTCGGCCGATAACTCTTATAAGCTATCAAACAACTTGAAGAAAAATTCCAGCAGAACTGTGATTCCTGCAGCCTCCGCCGCAACTTCCAAACTTGGTAAAAAGCACAAAAGGGCAGACAAGAACACGAAAAACTCTCCAATTTCTTTTTCAATCAGTGTCCGAATCATTTCAACTGGAGATGGCCTCTGTGTCTACTATGATGCAGGACCAAATGCTTTCTCTTCTTGATAATGTCAAAACAATGTTTTCTGAATTTGAAGTCCGATTGTGTAAATTATTCGATGACAAAATGATTAGTATGCAAAATGACATTGTGCTGCTGCAAACAAAACAATCACTACTAGAAGAACATATTGACTACCTGGAGCGTATGGGAAAATCTAGAGATGTTATTGTGAGTGGTGTACCAGTTTAAGATGCAGAAAACTCAAATGAAATCTAAGAAAAGATCTGCGTATCGTTGGAGCTTATAAATCCATCTCGTCCGAGCAACAAAGATGGAGTCATCAATTTATTGTTACAAAGTTCTCCTCAACAGATGATAAGATTGCTTTTCCGTCTGCTGTGCGGAAAAGAATTAAAGCTAAAGGTGGTTTATTCTTGCATGATATAAATATCGCAAATGAAAATGAAAAACGCTGTCCAATCTACGTTTTTGAAAGCCTCACACCACGAAAATATGCTTTATTAAGAAAAGCTCTTCGTATGAAACAACAACACCAGTTTTCATCTGTTTTCTCGTTGGCTGGAAGAGTATTTGTGCGTAAAAATTGAAAATGACCGTTCTGTTACCATGCACAAGATCTCGGAACTTGATTAGCAGATATGTTACCAATATATGTGTATTGTATATCTAAAAGTTAATACCTACATTATAATTTGAATTTTACTATTTTCTTTTCTGATATTTCCGAAATGTTTTTTTTTTTATTCTTTTTTTAGTCACAATGTACCTGATACCTTTTATTATTTATATTAAAGGTTTTTGTTTGTATTTTCCTTTAATTTATTACTATTAAATTACTAAGCTCAATGAAAATTGTCAAATCTATTCAGTAGAAAGATCGTATACCAAAAATATCAAATCTCTGTATGTAAACTGTGCGGTAGCTTACCATTTGTGAATCATATACCGAAATAAAAAATCTATCTATCTATCTATCTTATACAATCTCAAACATTAAAATTTGACAGAATATAATACTTTTATCTGTGTTCATTGATTGTCTTATCTCTTGTCGTGATGTCGATGCGTGTTGGTCAGCCTATTGATAGAGGTAATCTTCGTGTTCTTGTAAACATTCTTGGCAATCAGAGAAGAGGAATTAAGGTTTGTCACCTTCGAGAAGTTTAATTTCCAAGATTGACGAATATAGGGATATCTTTCAGAATTCTTAAATGGATATCATATGTATATCAGAAACCTCGTTTCACTCCAATTTGCATGATAGCCTTGTTGACATACCTGGCTTTAGAATGTTCCATAATGACCGTCTTAGTTAGCGTGGTGGTGAAGTAGCTTTGTTGTAAAAAATTGCTTTAAATAGATGTTTGTTTTATGCTCAACGGAAGTTAATATGATTGAATACATTTTTTGTGAAGTTCTTATAGGTACTAAAAAAATGTTAATTGCCTCTGTGTATAGACCTCCTATATTTTCAAACATTTCCCTATTTAGTAGACCTTTCACATTTAACTCCACGATACCAACATATCATACTGGCTGGGGATTTTAATCTTGATTTTCTAAATCCTTGCTACCTGACCAATTCTATGAATAAAGTTTTTGGTGGCCTTGATCTATATCGTGTAAACACAGCCCCTGCTCACATAACGAACACTTCGGCTGCTCTAATTGATGCCTTTTTCACTGCTAATGTAAATAAAGTTATTTTCAAAGCCAAATATCACTTCCTGGACTCACTAACCATGATTTAGGTAATCATGTTGACCTATGATCCCCAAAATAATTTTGATGCAAATCTCACTACCTTTTTATACTATGACTACAATGAAGTAAAATTAGAGTCTTTGGACTTGGAGCTAGTTTTATAAACTGGAATAACATTCTCCTGCTGCACGATATTGACGACCAAGTAAACCTCCTTAATTCATTTTTACTCTTTCTACGTGATACACATATCCCACTTAAAACTAAATGTGTGCGTAATAGTGAAGTCCCATGGTTAAGCGACCACATTCGAGCTTGATGTTAGCCCGCAATGAAGCCTATCTTAAGTGGAAACGGTATAAGATCATCCTTTTTTGGAATGAATTTCGTCTCTTGCGTAATCGGGTATCTACTGCTGTTCGTAAGGAAAAAACAAAGTTATATGCTAGAAATCTAGATGCCTCACTGCCTACAAAAATTTTATGGCAAAATCTCAAAAATTCAGGAATTGTAAGCAAAAATTTTTCGGTATGTGATCTTGACCCAAACGAACTTAATTCCAAATTTCTATCTCAATCCAACTCCACCTTAAACCATTCCTCTAGTTTCGCAATAAATGAAGTACTGAATGACTCTTTACATTTTTTTTCTTTCTCAAGGGTTTCTGAAATCGATTTTGTGTGTACCATTAACAAAATCAAATCGAGTGCAACTGGTTTTGATGAAATAAGTCCTAAACTTGTTAAAATTTTACTTAGGTTTATTCTTCCACCTCTTACACACATAATTAATACATGTTTTATGACCTCTTGCTTTCCAGCAAGCTGGAAATACTCTTAAGTAATCCCAGTTCCTTAAAAGTCATCTGCAGATTGCACTGAATATCGCCCCATAAGTATATTACATTTTTTATCTAAAGTTTTTGAAAAAATTGTGCATCTGCAAATATTCAACCAATTGTCAAGTAAAAATTTTCTTCATAACCACCAATCTGGTCTTAGACCTGGTAATAGATGTGTTACAGCACGGCAGTGGATACTAATAAGTTAAAGATCTTAACCTTCCTTGATTTCTCGAAAGCATTTGACACCGTTAACCATGAAATTCTTTGTATTATTACTATTATTATAATTTATTAACATATAATTAAAATTACAATTGTAACAACCATTCATTCATTTATATTACTTTTATTACTATTACTATTATCATTAAATATCTTTTCTTATTATTAAATATTACCAACTACATAGGTACTCAATTCTTTATTATCTTTAATCTTTAATCTTTAATCCTTTCATTTTTTTCCATTCATTGCATAAAATATTTCAAAGAAATAAAATCTAATCTAGTCACACTAGACTTAAAAACAAAATAGCACTCAATCAAAAAGCTCTTAATTTCAATCAAAAGGAAATTCTAAAATCTACTCATAAAAAGCTTCCTCCCACACAACGAAAAAGCTCCTTCAGATATGTATAAAAGGCCATGCCTGATTGATACAAATCATTCAGGTCACTTATCTTGTAGAGCGAAGTTTCCCTTAGCGTCTTCCCCAAGGACAGGTAATTGATTTGTTTCCAAATCTAAACTCCAAAGGCATTTATGCCGGTCGATGGTGCGACGTATTCCTAAGCGTTTACTGGAAGCCGGTATGACTGACTCAAATCATAAGTGTGTGCCTCAAACCTCAATACATTTGTGTTGGTTCGCCATGCGAAGGTCTACGACCGTTCATGGAAAACTAACACGGATGGCTGTGTGGGTGTACGCTTGTATTTACGTTTTGTGCAAATTCGCCATGCGAAGGGTTACGACCGTCCATGGAAAATTGGTACAAATATATTTGTCAAATATGGTTTTTATACCCTACTAGCTTTTGCCCGCTACTTCGTACGCGTGGATTTTAGAATAAAGTAGGTATCTCAGTATATTTTTGTTTTTGCACAACCGGTTCAAAATAGGGGGTATGCGTGGTATGAAAGCTACATACCTTACCAGCTCTACAGCTGTAAGATTTTTGGTTTCTGTATAATAATATTTCGAAGTATCATAACGGTTTAAATGGCAAAGTTAGAGATTTAAGTTCTGAAGCAATATACCTAATTGGAATGCCCACTTTTAAAACGATGATACGCCCCGATACTGCTATTTATGGCATCTCCGCTTCATCAGTTCTGGGCGTTAGTATTGCTCGTTCACCGTTCTTTATGCTTACATTATTTTTCGATTTCTGCTTTCGCTGAATGAGACATTGTCTATATGGTGGTAAATAGCGCCATCTATGATGTTTTTGATGTAACTTCTATTCAGAACGACTTACTTATTTCTATTCATGTATATGTAAGGTTGTTAGGTAAGTGTGGTGCTTTTTTTATGATTTCCAGCGCCATTATGTATGTGAGACGCTAACTTCCTTAAAATCTTTTAATTTTGCGTAAAGTTCATTGAATAACGTTCGATTGCAGCAATATTAAAAAAACAACCAGAATTATATATTTTCCTGCGATAAAATGTAGCCTATATTTTAAGTTGGCGTACTACCAATAATTCTGCGAAAACCGCGTTCAATTCCATGCAGTAGTTTTTGCGTGATGCGCGTACAAACATACAGACAGACAGACAGACAGACAGACAGACAGACAGACAAAAATTCTAAAAACGGTTGTTTTGGCTTTTGCGGGTCTAATAGAGACTCCCCATATTAGTTTTGCATCTATATCTTCAATGTACAGACATCGACCCGTTACAATTTTATTATATGTATAGATTCCATAGATTTGGTGTGGAGTTTGTAACATAGAGACATAATACCGTTAGGTATAGAAAAGTATATATATGTATATTCCTACTCAGAATCAAAAGCCTAGTCGATTAAACCATGTCCGTCCGTCCGTCCGTCCGTTCGGCCGTCCGTATGTATACTCATTAGAGGTCGCAATTTTTGAGCTAGAAAGCTGAAATATGGTGTATATAATCTTTGATTCAAGAGTAAGGCTAAGTTTTTGAACCGTCAAAATCCGCCCACAATCGCCATTTTTGTTGAACAACCTCAATTTGGTATAATTAAATTATGTTTTTTGTACAATAACGATAAAAGCATAACGCTAAAATCTTGCACACGTAAGCTTTAGGTAAACCTTCTACCAATTAAATAAAAATATTTCAGTTTGGGCGTTGCTGACGCCCATTTTTCATACAAAACTATCAATACTGTTTTTATAAAATAACAGTGCCGATCAACTACTCGTCGTGTGCGGTCGCGTTGCTTTCTGTGCGCGTGTGTCACCCAAAAAAAATAAAATGCACGACTGGGTCGCACGAACTTGCTCGAAAGTGTGACAGTGGTTAAGGGGCTTGAGATTTTGATAAAAATAAAATTTTCAAAATTCTTAAATAAATACTTAAACTAATTTGAGCTAAAAAAAAAAATACGCCATTTTATTTCTTGGATAAATTCGAATTTATGAGAATAAATTAATAAAAATCTGTGGAGCGGTTTTTGAGAAAAAAAGTTTTTTTTGAAAAACTTTTTGAAAAAAATTTAAAAAAAAATTCAAAAACGCCAGTTTATAGGCATTCAGCAAATACATTTATTTAAAAATTTTAGAAAAAAATGTAATAAGCAGTTTTCAAAATATTAATTTTTTAAATTATTTTTAAAAAAATGCTTTTAAAAATACAAAAAAATATTTTTCACAAATATTGGTAGGCAATACAAATTGAGCTACCTACAGCTATATGTGTGTGAAATTTCGAAGGAATCGGTTGAGTCGTTTTCGAGTTAGTCGAAAGCAAAAAAACGGTCCTATGGAAAGTACCATTCTTAGCCATTTTTTAAAACTTTTTTTTCAGCCATATGATTGGTCGTATCCAAAAAGCAACACTGATTTTTTTAAATAGAAATCGTTAGAGCCGTTTTTGAGAAAAATAAGCTTTAACGTAACGGTTGTATGGCAGGTACCGTTATTTTTTGAGCTAAAAAAAAAAATTTCAATTTCTCCTCTGTACAATACCTAAAAAAGTCTATATACCAAGTTTGAAGCAATTCGGCCCATCCGTTTGGGCTGTAGGTCTCTATACATACACACAGACAGACAGACAGACAGACAGACATACAGACGGACAGAATTTTTCGACCATCTTTTTTCGTCTTCGCTATCATCGTAATGTCATGTTTGATTGTTATCTGAAAACTTTATTTTTCGACGAATGCATAACTTGCCTTATAGTACCTATAATCGCAGAGAAGAGGAATTAAGGTTTGTCACCTTCGAGAAGTTTAGTTTCCAAGATTGACGAATATAGGGATATCTTTCAGAATTCTTCAATGGATATCATATGTATATCAGAAACCTCGTTTCACTCCAATTTGCATGATAGCCTTGTTGACATACCTGGCTTTAGAATGTTCCGTAATGACCGTCTTAGTTAGCGTGGTGGTGGAGTAGCTTTGTTGTAAAAAATTGCTTTAAATAGATGTTTGTTTTATGCTCAACGGAAGTTAAAATGATTGAATACATTTTTTGTGAAGTTCTTATAGGTTCTAAAATAAAATGCACGACTGGGTCGCACGAACTTGCTCTAATGCGTGACAGTGGTCTAAGGGTTTGAGATTTTGATAAAAATAAATTTTTCAAAATTCTTAAATAAATACTTAAACTAATTTGAGCTGAAAAAAAAGTACGCCATTTTATTTCTTGGATAAATTTGAATTTATGAGAATAAATTTATAAAAATCTGTGGAGCGGTTTTTGAGAAAAAAAGTTTTGTTTGAAAAACTTTTTGAGAAATTTTTTTAAAAAAATTCAAAAACGCCAGTTTATAGGTATTCAGCGAATACATTTATTTAAAATTTTTAGAAAAAAATTTAATAAGCAGTTTTCAAAATATTAATTTTTTAAATTTTTTTTAAGAAAATGCTTTTAAAAATACAAAAAAATATTTTTCAAAAATATTGGTATGCAATACAAATCGAGCTACCTACAGCTATATGTGTGTGAAATTTCGAAATAATCGGTTGAGTCGTTTTCGAGTAAGTCGAAAGAAAAAAAACGGTCCTATGGAAAGTACCGTTCTTAGCCATTTTTTAAAATTTTTTTTTTCAGCCATATGATTGGTCGTACCTAAAAACCAACACTGATTTTTTTAAATCGAAATCGTTAGAGCCGTTTTTGAGAAAAATAAGCTTTAACGTAAAGGTTGTATGGCAGGTACCGTTATTTTTTGAGCTAAAAAAAAATTTCAATTTCCCCTCTGTACAATACCTAAAAAAGTCTATATACCAAGTTTGAAGCAATTCGGCCCACCCGTTTGGGCTGTAGGTCTCTATACATACACACAGACAGACAGACAGACAGACAGACAGACAGACAGACAGACCATCTTTTTTCGTCTTCGCTATCATCGTAATGTCATGTTTGATTGTTATCTCAAAACTTTTTTTTTCGACGAATGCATAACTTGCCTTATAGTACCTATAATCGCAAGTAAAAATGTTAATTGCCTCTGTGTATAGACCTCCTATATTTTCAAACATTTCCCTATTTAGTAGACCTTTCACATTTAACTGGGGATTTTAATCTTGATTTTCTAAATCCTTGCTACCTGACCAATTCTATGAATAAAGTTTTTGGTGGCCTTGATCTATATCGTGTAAGCACAGCCCCTGCTCACATAACGAACACTTCGGCTGCTCTAATTGATGCCTTTTTCACTGCTAATGTAAATAAAGTTATTTTCAAAGCCAAATATCACTTCCTGGACTCACTAACCATGATTTAGGTAATCATGTTGACCTATGATCCCCAAAATAATTTTGATGCAAATCTCACTACCTTTTTATACTATGACTACAATGAAGTAAAATTAGAGTCTTTGAGACTTGGAGCTAGTTTTATAAACTGGAATAACATTCTCCTGCTGCACGATATTGACGACCAAGTAAACCTCCTTAATTCATTTTTACTCTTTCTACGTGATACACATATCCCACTTAAAAATAAATGTGTGCGTAAAAGTGAAGTCCCATGGTTAAGCGACCACATTCGAGCTTGATGTTAGCCCGCAATGAAGCCTATCTTAAGTGGAAACGGTATAAGATCACCCTTTTTTGGAATGAATTTCGTCTCTTGCGTAATCGGGTATCTACTGCTGTTCGTAAGGAAAAAACAAAGTTATATGCTAGAAAACTAGATGCCTCACTGCCAACAAAAATTTTATGGCAAAATCTCGAAAATTCAGGAATTGTAAGCAGAAACTTTTCGGTATGTGATCTTGACCCAAACGAACTTAATTCCAAATTTCTATCTCAATCCAACTCCACCTTAAACCATTCCTCTAGTTTCGCAATAAATGAAGTACTGAATGACTCTTTACATTTTTTTTCTTTCTCAAGGGTTTCTGAAATCGATTTTTTGTGTACCATTAACAAAATCAAATCGAGTGCAACTGGTTTTGATGAAATAAGTCCTAAACTTGTTAAAATTTTACTTAGGTTTATTCTCCCACCTCTTACACACATAATTAATACATGTTTTATGACCTCTTGCTTTCCAGCAAGCTGGAAATACTCTTAAGTAATCCCAGTTCCTAAAAAGTCATCTGCAGATTGCACTGAATATCGCCCCACAAGTATATTACATTTTTTATCTAAAGTTTTTGAAAAAATTGTGCATCTGCAAATATTCAACCAATTGTCAAGTAAAAATTTTCTTCATAACCACCAATCTGGTCTTAGACCTGGTAATAGTTGTGTTACAGCACTTTTAAAACTGTCAAATGAACTCCAAATGGCAGTGGATATTTGGTGTGGAGTTTGTAACATAGAGACATAATACCGTTAGGTATAGAAAAGTATATATATGTATATTCCTACTCAGAATCAAAAGCCTAGTCGATTAAACCATGTCCGTCCGTCCGTCCGTCCGTTCGGCCGTCCGTATGTATACTCATTAGAGGTCGCAATTTTTGAGCTAGAAAGCTGAAATATGGTGTATATAATCTTTGATTCAAGAGTAAGGCTAAGTTTTTGAACCGTCAAAATCCGCCCACAATCGCCATTTTTGTTGAACAACCTCAATTTGGTATAATTAAATAATGTTTTTTGTACAATAACGATAAAAGCATAACGCTAAAATTTTGCACACGTAAGCTTTAGGTAAACCTTCTACCAATTAAATAAAAATATTTCAGTTTGCGCGTTGCTGACGCCCATTTTTCATACAAAACTATCAATACTGTTTTTATAAAATAACAGTGCCGATCAACTACTCGTCGTGTGCGGTCGCGTTGCTTTCTGTGCGCGTGTGTCACCCAAAAAAAATAAAATGCACGACTGGGTCGCACGAACTTGCTCGAAAGTGTGACAGTGGTTAAGGGGCTTGAGATTTTGATAAAAATAAAATTTTCAAAATTCTTAAATAAATACTTAAACTCATTTGAGCTGAAAAAAAAGTACGCCATTTTATTTCTTGGATAAATTCGAATTTATGAGAATAAATTAATAAAAATCTGTGGAGCGGTTTTTGAGAAAAAAAGTTTTTTTTGAAAAACTTTTTGAAAAAAAATTAAAAAAAAAATTCAAAAACGCCAGTTTATAGGCATTCAGCAAATATATTTATTTAAAAATTTTAGAAAAAAATTTAATAAGCAGTTTTCAAAATATTAATTTTTTAAATTATTTTTAAAAAAATGCTTTTAAAAATACAAAAAAATATTTTTCACAAATATTGGTAGGCAATACAAATTGAGCTACCTACAGCTATATGTGTGTGAAATTTCGAAGGAATCGGTTGAGTCGTTTTCGAGTTAGTCGAAAGCAAAAAAAAACGGTCCTATGGAAAGTACCATTCTTAGCCATTTTTTAAAACTTTTTTTTCAGCCATATGATTGTTCGTATCCAAAAAACAACACTGATTTTTTTAAATAAAAATCGTTAGAGCCGTTTTTGAGAAAAATAAGCTTTAACGTAACGGTTGTATGGCAGGTACCGTTATTTTTTGAGCTAACAAAAAAAATTTCAATTTCTCCTCTGTACAATACCTTAAAAAGTCTATATACCAAGTTTGAAGCAATTCGGCATATCCGTTTGGGCTGTAGGTCTCTATACATACACACAGACAGACAGACAGACAGACAGACATACAGACGGACAGAATTTTTCGACCATCTTTTTTCGTCTTCGCTATCATCGTAATGTCATGTTTGATTGTTATCTCAAAACTTTATTTTTCGACGAATGCATAACTTGCCTTATAGTACCTATAATCGCAAGTAAAATAAAATGCACGACTGGGTCGCACGAACTTGCTCTTATGATAAGCAATTGCGTAGTGGATGCATGCATATATGGATATTAAAAAAAAATTAAATAATTTCGAAAATTCTTTTATTTTTTAAATTAGTTTAAGAGTTTTCTCGGAAAAACTAAGTATGCAATAAAATATGAAAGCTATACGTCAATCTAGGAAAAAAAAAATATTGAAAATCGTTGGAGCAGTTTTTTTTCAAAAGGTTATTTTTGAAAAACTTTTTCAAAAAATATTTTGAAATTTATTTGAGTATGCAAATATATGGCAATCTGTAGTTTACATTTGAAAAATAATTTACAAAAAAATCAATGTACCCGTTTCCAACATATTTCGAAAACCAAAAATTTTTTTGAAAAAATTATAAAAAATCAAAAAAAAAAAGGTTTTGAAAATCTTGAAATGCCATATTAATAAAATTACGAATGACTTCCTGTGGCCAAAATTTTATTGAAATCGAATGTATAGTTTACGAGAAAATTTGATTTGAAAATACTGGTTCTATGAGAGGTACCGTTATTAGACAAATTTTGAAAAAAAAATTTCAAACCAAAAGATAGACTGTCTTGCAAAAATAGCATTCTGAAAGTTTTATCGAAATCGTTAGAGCCGTTTTTGAGAAAATCAATTTTTGTCCTCAAAATTGTATGCGAGGTGCCGTTATTTTTGGACCTAGAGCAAAAATAAAAAATTTGTTCCGAGGGACGGCCAAATAAATCCTAAATACCAAATTTGAAGCAAATCGGCCCACCCGTTCAGCCTCCAGAGGCGCGAACAGACATACAGACAGACAGACAGACAGACAGACAGACGGACTGAATTTCCAGACCCACTTTTTTCGACTTCTCCATCATCGTAATGTCATGTGTGATTGTTATCTCAAATTTTTTTTTCTGCGCGAATCCATAACTTGCCTTATAACTTAGTACCTATAATCGCAAGTAAAAAGAAGATATCTCTTTTGAGTTTATGACCGGGAAACGTAAAAATAGTTCTCTATTATATCTACCAGATTTTAAACTAAGTTTTTTTTTTATTCTCGAAAAACTAAGCAAGGAATAGATGAATAATTCAAAAAAAACTTAGTCTTTCGAAAAACCAATTTTTTTTTTACATTTTAGTTTTTCGAGAGACCAAGAAATTAAAAGTAAAAATTCGCGCGAATTTTTACTTTTATTTTCTTGGTCTCTCGAAAAACTAAAATTTAAAAAAAAATTGGTTTTTCGAAAGACCAAGTTATTTTTGAATTATTCATCTATTCCTTGCTTAGTTTTTCGAGCATAAAAAAAAAAATTAAGTTTAAAATCCGAGTGAATTTGCAATTTGTTTTCTTTTATTTTTAATTTTTTTTCTTTCATCTCGAATTCTGTACATTAATTTTTGTACTTACATGTTCTGAATAGGCAATTTAAATAATTAACAACTGCCTACATCCACAAGTTGGGACAACACTGAAAGTTGCATTCATTAAATAATGTCGTTCTGACTGTGGCAGAGATACAAGGAGGTTCAATATTTTTGGTGCTTGGAATATGGTGTATCTGAAAGTGTTTTCCAATACCGTGTTTTTGTAAAACGGTTTTGCACTATCATATTTCGATATTCCATAATTGTCTATTACGTTTATTAGTAATTTTTGTTTGTTTTTTTTTTTATTGTTTTCAACTATGAATTAAGTGTTTCGTTTACAATAAAATGTTATGAATTTGCTTAACAATTATGTGTTTTTCTTTCCTTTTTTTATCAATTTTTAGTTCTATTCGAAATAAAATGCACGACTGGGTCGCACGAACTTGCTCTAATGTGTGACAGTGGTCTTGGGGCTTGAGATTTTGATAAAAATAAATTTTTCAAAATTCTTGAATAAATACTTAAACTAATTTGAGCTGAAAAAAAAATCGCCATTTTATTTCTTTTATAAATTTGAATTTATGAGACTAAATTTATAAAAATCTGTGGAGCGGTTTTTGAGAAAAAAAGTTTTTTTTGAAAAACTTTTTGAAAAAATTTTCCAAAAAAAATTCAAAAACGCCAGTTCATAGGTATTCAGCAAATACATTTATTTAAAATTTTTAGAAAAAAATTTAATAAGCAGTTTTCAAAATATTAATTTTTTAAATTTTTTTTTAAAAAATGCTTTTAAAAATACAAAAAAATATTTTTCAAAAATATTGGTATGCAATACAAATTGAGCTACCTACAGCTATATGTGTGTGAAATTTCGAAAGAATCGGTTTAGTCGTTTTCGAGTTAGTCGAAAGCAAAAAAAAAAACGGTCCTATGGAAAGTACCGTTTTTAGCCATTTTTTAAAACTTTTTTTTTCAGCCATATGATTGGTCGTACCTAAAAAGCAACACTGATTTTTTAAAAAAAAAATCGTTGGAGCCGTATTTGAGAAAAATAAGCTTTAAAATAACGGTTGTATGGCAGGTACCGTTATTTTTTGAGCTAAAAAAAAAATTTCAATTTCCCCTCTGTACAATACCTAAAAAAGTCTATATACCAAGTTTGAAGCAATTCGGCCCACCCGTTTGGGCTGTAGGTCTACATACAGACAGACAGACAGACATACAGACGGACAGAATTTTTAGACCATCTTTTTTCGTCTTCGCTATCATCGTAATGTCATATTTGATTGTTATCTCAAAACTTTTTTTTTCGACGAATGCATAACTTGCCTTATAGTACCTATAATCGCAAGTAAATAAAATGCACGACTGGGTCGCACGAACTTGCTCTAATGAGTGACAGTGGTTTAGGGGCTTGAGATTTTGGTAAAAAATAAAATTTTCAAAATTCTTAAATAAATTTTTTTTATATAAAAAAGAGGGAATAAAACGTAATCTCTCTGTATTTGAAAGTTAAAGATTAAAACGATAATGAAAAAACACCATTAATTTGAGATTACAATTTAAGATTTTTATTCGTTTAAATGCATTTCGGTTGGTTTACCAACCATCATCAGCAACACGACTGAGAAAATTTTTTTTTATTAGTTTCTTTAAAGAATATTACAAGGAGATAATAAAAGAGAATAACAAAGAAGAATAAATAAAATACATACCGAATAGAGCAGTTAAAAAGTGAAATGAGAAATTGCAATCATAACAAGAAAAATTCTGATTCAATGTTGCCATTATCGATGTTTAAAGCCGTGGTGTTGCGGTGTATATATAAACTTTCGTAGGCGTCCAATTTTCGGCGGTCGTTTATGCACTTAAGGAGGCGGACGTTGTCAATTGTTGTCGATAGATGTTGTTGTTGTATGGCGTGCATAGCAAAAGCAGATTTGTTTACTTCATGGTTTTTTATGTTGTTCATTTATGTTCCTTGAATCTCGTTTTCACTGCTCTCTTAGTTTGTCCATAATATTTTTTGTCACATTCGTTGCATGTAATTTCATATATGCCTGATTTGTCAAATGTTTTTCTTTTGTCTTTTGTAGAGATTAAAACGTTCTTTAATTTTTGTTGGTTAGTATAAACGATATGAATGTTGTTTTTTCTAAATGATGATTTTAGGGTGTTTGTTATCTCTGGGACAAATGTCAAACTGGATCTTATTTTGTCGTGTACTTTTGTTTTATTTTGTGAAAATAAAGTTGATAGATTTGATTTTTCTTTTTCTTTGAGTGTTGATATATGATTTTGTCAATTCTTTTTTGATTATATCCATTTGCCTTTGCAGCATCTTTTATGTAATTATACTCTTTAATGTAGTTATTTGTAGATAGTGGAATGTTTACTAAGCGATGAGCTAAAGAGTGAAACGCAGCTAGTTTGTACTGTATGGGTGTGTGTGAATCGCTGGGAATTAACCGTAACGTATTGGTTTCCTTATGATGAATCGCAAATTCAATTTTGTTATTTATTCTTTGAAGTTCAAGATCGAGGAACACTAAACGACCATTTTCTTCAATTTCATAAGTGAAATTAATATTGTCGTATTGTTCGTTTAAACTTAAAAGGAGATTGTCGACTTCTGAGCGTTTTATGATGGTTAAAACATCATCAACGTAGCGTTTCCAAAACGACGGCATTAAACCTTTATTTTTCAAATCGGTCTCAAATTTTGCCATGAAAGCTTCGGCAATTAATGGGGATAGCGGATTTCCCATACTTGTTCCGGATTCAATCTTCAATCGGTTTTATACGAAAGTTTATATATACACCGTAACACCACGGCTTTAAACATCGATAATGGCAACATTGAATCAGAATTGTTCTTGTTATGATTGCAATTTCTCATTTCACTTTTTAACTGCTCTATTCGGTATGTATTTTATTTATTCTTCTTTGTTATTCTCTTTTATTATCTCCTTGTAATATTCTTTAAAGAAACTAATAAAAAAAAATTTTCTCAGTCGTGTTGCTGATGATGGTTGGTAAACCAACCGAAATGCATTTAAACGAATAAAAATCTTAAATTGTAATCTCAAATTAATGGTGTTTTTTCATTATCGTTTTAATTTTTAATTTTCTTAAATAAATACTTAAACTAATTTGAGCTGAAAAAAAAGTACGCCATTTTATTTCTTGGATAAATTTAAATTTATGAGAATAAATTTATAAAAATCTGTGGAGCGGTTTTTGAGAAAAAAAGTTTTTTTTGAAAAACTTTTTGAAAAAAAATTCAAAAACGCCATTTCATAGGTATTCAGCAAATACATTTATTTAAAATTTTTAGAAAAAAATTTAACAAGCAGTTTTCAAAATAATAATTTAAAAATTTTTTTTTTAATGCTTTTAAAAATACAAAAAAATATTTTTCAAAAATATTGGTACGTAATACAAATTGAGCTTCCTACAGCTATATGTGTGTGAAATTTCAAAGGAATCGGTTGAGTCGTTTTCGAGTTAGTCGAAAGCAAAAAAAAACGGTCCTATGGAAAGTACCGTTCTTAGCCATTTTTTAAAACTTTTTTTTCAGCCATATGATTGGTCGTACCCAAAAAGCAATACTGATTTTTTTAAATAGAAATCGTTAGAGCCGTTTTTGAGAAAAATAAGCTTTAACGTAACGGTTGTATCGCAGGTACCGTTATTTTTTGAGCTAAAAAAAAAATTTCAATTTCCCCTCTGTACAATACCAAAAAAAGTCTATATACAAAGTTTGAAGCAATTCGGCCCACCCGTTTGGGCTGTAGGTGTCTATACATACAGACAGACAGACAGACATACAGACGGGCAGAATTTTTAGACCATCTTTTTTCGTCTTCGCTATCATCGTAATGTCATGTTTGATTGTTATCTCAAAACTTTTTTTTTCGACGAATGCATAGCTTGCCTTATAGTACCTATAATCGCAAGTAAAAATATGGACTTATGTCCCACTTTTCAAGGGAAAACTATGGATTTATGTCCCATTAAGGTGGGACATAAGTCCATAATCGATTTATTGAGTTATATCCCACCCGAGTGGGACATAAGTCCATTATGGACTTATGTCCCAGGGAGCTATGTCCCTGCCCCGGAAATCTCATTTGGTTGTTTTTTACTTGCTCTATAGGGCAAGTATTGGTTTCGTGCAGAAAAAAAAAATCGAGGTTTTAATCAAACATGACATTACGATGATAGTGAAGCCCAAAAAAGTGGTTTTCGACATACCGTCCGTCGGTCTGTCTGTGCGGATGTGCGGATGTGCGGATGTGCGGATGTGCGCTTTTTCACGTCATTCTACAGCCTAAGCGGCTTGACGGATTTTCTTCAAACTTCATATATAACAGTTTGAAGAAAAACGATTGTCGAGGTTTTTTTATTTCGTTTTAGCCCGGCTCAAACTGGTACCTTTCATGTAACGGTTTTTTTCATTTCGGATTTTCTCGAAAACGGCTCTAACGATTTTGATTAAACTCAAAATTTAGCTAACTTTAAGCATTTCTAACAAAACTGCGTTTTTCGTTTTTGGCTCAAATGGTCGTAACGAAAATTAGTTTTCAGCGGCTTTTTTTTAAATGGCCATAAGTTCGCAACGGCTTAATTGAATTGACTTAAACAGAACTTTTTTTCTAATGCCCATACTTTTAGAGTTATAGGATTTTTAATATAGAAATGCCAAAGCTCGGCGAGTGACGCGACAGAAATTAAATGTTTTTTCTATAGCAGGTAACCGTTTCACACAAGAAAAGGACGAAAAGGTCTAGAGTGTTATTTTTATTTGTGTCATTTAATAATTCTGTTATTCTTTGAAAAAAAAAAAAAAAATAAGTGAATAAACAAGTTATTAATAGTTAGTTAGTTAAATTGACTTTTATTTCAATAAATATGTTACAATTAAAGATTAGCCCAAGTCATAATGGAATTGGCCTATGGCCGTCTACCAGGTTGACAATATATAAACTAATGTTCTTGTATTAAAAATCTCCTTCTATAATACGTTTTCTATAACGAAGTGCTGCTACTGAGTAGTTATATAGGACATCCCATCCTTTTTTCCCATTTAAGATATTTATTACTTCATCTTCCTCTAAGACATGTTTTCCAAAGATTAATAGTCGAAATTCTTTTAGAACTGGACAAACGCCAAGAAAATGCAAAACATCTTCTCTCTTTTTCATATTGCAGAGGTCACAAAGTGTTGGTAAATCTGGTCGATGTGGCATAAAGTTTAAATGCACAAGTTCACCTCTCATTTTAAAGACAGTACTTATTTTTTCAGCTGGATAACTGTTAAGGAAATACGTTTTTTCATTTAAAAAATGGTTTAGTTTGCTGTAATAGTTCCGAAATAGTGACGATTCGGCTTCTTCAACATATTGGTCATACGTATATCTGCCAAGTTTCTCCAAAATTGAGTTAAATTTTTCTCTTAAGATATGTGTTTGCTCGTTCGTGTGAATTGTCAGATTCATTCCACATTCAGAGGCTACTTTCTGCCATTCTTCGCAAATGTTTCCATTTGTTCTTATAATGTTTTTTAATACTATGTTTGGTATTCTTGATTCATTCATCTCTAATAATTTTAATACATAATTAAAATGCATTTTGAGGGTATATAGGTGCAAGGGAGGAGTTCCAGTTTCAATGTATAGCATATAGTTAGGGGTGTTTTTTGGTAACCGGAATATCCTCTTCAAGAAATAGCGAAGAAATTTTTCTACCTCATCGTAGCATTTGTAACCCCACATCTGAGCTCCATAAAGCATTATTGAAGCTGCAGTTGAGTGAAACAGAGTTTGTTTTGCACTTAGCGACACATAATTGTTTTTGAAACAACGATCCCAGATTGCGCAAATAGCTCTTTTAGCATCAGCTAATTTTTCACTAAAGTGCGGGTTTAAGCTTAAAGATGCCGATAACAGGATACCTAGATATTTGTATCTTGATACAACTTCAATTTCTTCACCGTCTAACTTCCACTTTTCCAAGCGTGAGTAGCGACCTCCTGCGTTTCTGAATATCATAATTTTTGATTTCTCAAGATTCACAGCGAGGTTCCAGCATTTACAATATACACTAAGTCTGTTTATCATTAACTGCATACCTTGGATAGTGTCACTCAGAAACACGATATCATCCGCATACATCAGTGCCGGGATTGTTACATCGCAGAACCTTATTCCACCTTTGACATCATCGGTTATGTCATTAATGTATAATATAAACAGTAGTGCACTTAGAATACATCCTTGTTTAACGCCCATTGTAGTTTTGAATTCTTCAGAGATTAAATCTCCATCCCACACGTATGCAATATTATTCTCATACATGGCTCGCAGGATTTGAATAATTTTGCTTGATACACCAATTTTCGAAAGCTTGTAAAAGAGTGCTTCACGTGATATTGTATCAAAAGCTGCTCGAAAATCTACAAAGAATGCGTACAACTTTTTTTTCTTGCTCTTGTAAGACTCAGCAATGTTTGTTAGGCAGAATGTCTGGTCGATTGTAGAATACCCTTTTCTAAAACCAGCTTGAAATTCTGTAAGAATATTGTTCTCATCAACCCATTCAGATAATCTTTTATATATCAATGCGGCAAACAGCTTGGCTGAAGTATTCAGAAATGTGATTCCTCTGTAGTTCTTCGGGTCTTTGTAATCGCCTTTTTTATGAAGTGGAAAAATGATTGCTTTCTTGAATGCATCAGGGACATTTGTAGATTCGAAGATTCGATTATATTCTATTGTCAGAGAATTTAAAAACTCGTTTGTGCAGTTTTTGTAAAATTCAAACGGTATGCGATCAATACCTGGAACTTTGTTTGATTTCGAGTTGTTTATAACTTCTTTGACTTCTTCCAGAGTTAACGCTGCGTCTAATTTTTCGTTTACGACCAGAGGGGCTGCATATTGAAATGGCTGTGAGGTTAATGTGGCATTCAGAAGCTTATCAAAGTGGGTTTTAAGTTGCGGAGATTTAAGAGACAAAGAGATGTTTGACGTGTTTCCGTTTATGTACTTGACAGCTTTCCAGAACTGAGCCGAGGATTTTGAGGAGTTGATGAGAGCAATATTTTGCTGTTCAAGGGTTATTTTCTTGCTTTGACAAATGTGCTTGTAGTTCCTGTTGGCATCTTGATAAAGAGTTTTAAAAATGTTGGAGCTATTTGTTCTCACAAGTTTCAAATATTTAAAGGATTTGTTTCTTGCTCTCAAACAATCCGAATCAAACCATTTTTGCTTATATGTTTTGTTATTGTTTGTGTTCTTGTGTTGCGGAATGGATTGCTTTATAATTTCCGTTAGAACTTCAATACTGGTTAAGTGATGTTGTGCGTCCAATTTGGTAAGGTTTAGATTCATGTTTCGCTGATAGGTTTCAAGTATTCGGTTGTTCCAAACAAATTTTGGCAAAAGGCTTAGTGACTTCGTGCTATCATATCTGCCGTTGGAAGCAAAATTGAGAGTTACTTCCAAGGGCATATGATCAGAAGAGATCTCAATTCCAACTTGGAAGCTGTCCAGAAGTTTGTACCAGTTTCCCGATACAAAGCAGTAATCTATTATTGAGCCTGATGTTCCCCTGATAAAGGTCAGCTCACCTTCTATATCTCCTTTGCAACTACCATTCAGTAAACGCATGTCATACTCATCGGCAAGTTCTAAAATTTTTGCTCCTTTGTTATCACAAATTGGGTCCTTAGATTTCCTATAAGGTTCCAGAAAACTGCTATTGTATCCGGACGCGAAATTGTTTTGTGATAATCCTACTCGACCATTAAAATCACCAATTAGCATTATATCCGAGAAGTCTAAGGAGTGTAGTGAGTCACAGAGTCTATCGAAATCGTGCTGCCAATGATTACAATTTAAATATATAGGTACTAATATGACATCAAATGTATTGGATTTTAAATGTATAACACTTAGTTCAACAGCTTTTTTAAAGCTGCAGCAGATCCCTTCAAGATTATCGCGAAAACCGAACATTGTTCCACCACTTCCTCTTCCAAAAGTCGAAGTTTTAACAGCAGGAGACCAGATTAGTTCATAATTCGAGAATATATTCTTAAATCTAATTTCTTCGTTTTCTAATAGATGAGTTTCATATAATATAAAAATATCGAAAGATTTTACATAATTAAAAAATGTTACAAAATTCACTTTGTTTTTTAATCCTGATACATTATAGCTTAAAATTTTTATTTTCTTATATTCTAAAGTTCTTTCTTCATTCTGGTAGACTGGGGCACATCATGCGTCGTGTACAACCGCATTAGAGCTTGTGGGTAGACCCAAAGATTTTCCATACATTATTGGTGTTGGGATAGATTTGGCATCCCTGCTGAGATTGACATTACCTGTCAGATTTGAAGTTTTGTGAGGTGTGTTTTCTATTGAAGCTGTTTTGTTAATGTTTTTATTTTTGATAAAAAGGTTTTGATTCATTAAAATGTCTCCAAAAATAGATTTAATGACTTCAAACCCATTTTTCTCACCACACCTCAATCCAAGTGCAGAATCCCAGGAAAAGACTTTGTTGGCGATGTGCAGGCGATCATCCCGTAAAGAAATCTTTACTGATGAGTCTTTTTGACGAAGCTCCTTCATAATGGGAATCATTTTTGCCCGACGTTGTCTAACGTTAAAGGGTAGGTCCTTTTGGATGCTTATTTTGGTGCCCTTCAGTTTGAATGCATTCTTCATTACGTTCCAAGCAGACTCTCTGGATCTCATTTTCAGGATTATGGTTGTTTTGTTCGCGTCACGGCTGTGAATTCCATACGCAGACTCAACCACTTGGTTCGGAGTTGAGTCAACCAAACTAGCGCAAATGGATTTTGCTTTTTCTCTCATGTCAGTTTGATCTTCAGTGGGCAGGTGAACTACAAGATTTGTTTCAGTGCTCTTCTGTACAAGTCGGTCAAGCTGGCTCTCGAGACGTTTATTATTTTCTTCGAGGTTAATAATTTTTTGTTCGAGTTCCTCTTGTCGGACACTCATGGCTGAGATTTGATCGTAGAAAATTTGCAAGTCTGTCTTTGAGGCCAACTGTTCAACAAGTTTTTTGTTGTTTTCAAGAAGAATTTCCTGCAGTTTTTCAACACTCAGACCAGAAAAGGATTCCATAGTGATTTTCGGTTCGATTTTACTCGGGTTTTGGTGGCGTTTTTCGTTTCCTGGGTGTTCTGGCGAGGTGTGTGATATTTTTCTTTTGACCATTTATAGGTTAGTTTTTCAATGTAAGTTTTTCTTTGGTTAAAAATAGCTTAGAAGTTAAGAACTTACTTAGATTTTAATTAATTGAGAAAGAGTTTTTCTTATTTTACAAAATGAATGGGTTTTCTATATTTATTTGTACTTTGAACACTTTGTTTTGCGAACTTTTAGACGAGAGATAAATTTTTGCTTCCACTTTGACAGATAACAATTGTCATCCAAAAGTTATTAATATAAAAGATTGTCTATTAAACAATAACTGTCTTATTTGTGGTTGGTCATAAGACGATGACAAGGAAAGTTGTGTTTTAGTAAAAATAAAGTGGGTCGTACGAACTTGCTCTAATGTGATAAAGTAATCTTGGGGCTTGAGATTTTGGGAAAAAAGCATTAAAAACCATATGAAATTTTATAAATCACTTAAAAATCAATACCTACCTAAAACGTTTTTTTTTTTTGAAGAAAGGAAGTAAGCCATCAAGTTTCTTTTACTTTTTTGAATTTCTACGAAATTTTTTTTTCAAAAACTTTTCGAAAATATACTCAAATTTTTTTTTGAGTATGCCAACTTCTAGTGCTTTGTAATTTTTATCAGAAAAATAAATTAAAAAAAAAATAGATTAAACCGTTTTTGTAAAAAACAAAAATGTAAAAAAATTTCAAGCTTTTTCAAAAAACTCAAAAAAACTTTTTTTTGAAAATTTAAGAACTTAGATTACTTCTATTATAAAAGGGCTTCTACATTAAAAATTTCATCAAAATTCGTCCAGTGGCTTACGAGAAAATCTGATTTTAAAAAACTGGTCCTATGGGAGGTACCGTTATAAGACCTTTCCTGAAAAATGTATTCAAACCAAAACATAAAGTTTCCAAAGAAAACACTATTCAGAAAGTTTTATCAAAATCGTAGGAGCCGTTTTTGAGAAAAATAAATTTTTCACTAAAGATCGTATGGCAGGTACCGTTAGTTTTGGAGCTAGAATGCTAATTCCAAAAACCCCTCTGTAGGACGTCATAATAATACTATGTACCAAATTTGAAGTAAATCGGTCCAGCCGTTAATTCTGTATGTAACTAAACAGACAGGCGGACACACGGACAGACAGACAGACAGACAGACAGGCAGAATTATTGTCGGACCCATTTCTTTCGAGTTTTCTATCATCGTAATGTCATGTTTGATTGTTAGAATTTTTTTTACGAATGCATAACTTGCCTTATAGTTCCTATAATCGCAAGTAAAACAAAGTGCACGACTGGGTCGTACGAACTTGCTCTAATGTGTTACCGTTTTCTTGGTGCTTGAGATTTTGGAAAAACAGCAATGAAAAAATCATACGAAATTTTATTAATCATTTTAAAATCAATAATTAAAACGTTTTTTGGAGAAAATGAAGTAAGCCATCAGATTTCCTTTACTTTTCTAAATTTTAAGGAATTTTTTTTTCAAAATCGTTGGACCGGTTTTTTCAAAAAACGGTTTTTTAAAAAACTTTTCAAAAACTTATTCCAAATTTTTTTTGAGTATGTCAACATCTAGTGGTTTATAGTATTTATCAGAAAACAAAAATTTTAAAAATTTTGAACAAACCGTTTTTGAAAAAAATACAAAAAATTAAAAAAAAATTAACTTTTTTTTAAAAAACTCAAAAAAAAACTTCTTTTGAAAATTTAAGAGTTTTTATTATTTTGTATATAAAAGAGCTTTTATATTAAAATTTTCATCGAAATACATGCAGTGGTTTACGAGAAAATCTGATTTCAAAAAACCGGTCATATGGGAGGTACCGTTATAAGACTTTTTCTGAAAAACCTGTTTCAACCAAAACAGACATCTTACTCAAAAAACACTATTCAGAAAATCTTATCAAAATCGTAGGAGCTGTTTTTGAGAAAAATTAATTTTTCACTAAAAATCGGATGGCAGGTACCGTTTGTTAGTTAGAATGCTAATTCCAAAAGCCCCTCTGTAGAACGTCATAATAATACTATGTACCAAGTTTGATGCTAATCGGTTCAGCCGTTTAGGCTGTAAGTGCCGATACAGACAGACTGACAGACAGACAGACAGGCAGACAGCCAGAATTGTCGGACCCACTTTTTAGGCTTCTCTATCATCGTAAAGTTATGTTTGATTGTCCAAAAAAAAAATTTTCTTACGAATGCATAACTTGCCTTATAGTACCCAGAATCGAAGTTAAAACGGAGATACTAAGTAAGTTTTAGTACAACTATTACATTGTATTTTCATACTTAGTTTAGTTAAAGCCAGCATTGTACGAGCGGAACAAAACTCGTTTCATAGCTTTTCTGACAAAAGTTTTAACTGAGCCTGGGATAACCGTCAAACAGGCTATTGAAGATGCTCACAAAGTTATCGTTGTAATCGGCGGCGAGGACGTAGACTTTTATTTTTTTCTTATAAATTTTTCATAAATTTTTAAAAAAATATTCCCCTTTCGTTTTCTTTCATTGTGTTATAGCATCTGAACATAATACTTTTAAAAATTATTACTACATATTTTTTAGTTGTACGAAATTATAATAAAATAAAACAAACAAAAATCCCCACTATTGCAGGTTAGGAATTTCTATATTAAAATGACTATAACTTAAAAAGTATGGACATAAGAAAAAAAAGTTTTTTGCAAAAGTTGTAGAGAATAAACATCTCTATCAACATTCTTTTTGAATAATGTTGCTCTGTTTGAAGAATTTCTACATTCTCCAAATCTGTTGTGTGTTTTTCTTCTATGCATAAATCTGGTGTGTGTTTTTCTTCTATGCATAGAAGAAAAACACACACCAGATTTGGAGAATGTAGAAATTCTTCAAACAGAGCAACATTATTCAAAAAGAATGTTGATAGAGATGTTGCATATAATAGATAACAACAATGCTGTCAACCGTAGATCGGATTGTGACAGTCTTAGTACTGTTTATAGCCAACTTATGAATAGGCAAACAAAAAAGAAAAAGATTCAAAATAGGTGATAGTGTCGCGTAATTGGACGTTTTAACTGTTGTTCGAGTAATGTTCTTTTTTAAAAATAACCAAATTGCAATTTGTAACTTTAGTTTTAACTTTGTTTGTTTATTTATTTTAGTTACTTTGCCTCAATTGTGTATAAAATGTTTGACTATATCAAATATTAACTGTTTGAAAAAAGTTTTATTGTAAGTTACCTTGACGTCACATTTTTAGAATGTTTAATAGTTGTATGCTAATGTTTGTATTACTTTTTATCTTTTGTCATTAACCAATAAAGGCCTGATGAAGAGTATAAACATACTCGAAACGTTGCGATGAAATAACATCTTTTATTTACTATTGACCTATAGCCCACAAATCAATTAATATCTATCTTTAACGATAAAAAGGTCACAAAAAATCAGATTTTACTTTCTGTTTTTATTTTTACGTCTTTTGTTAAAACATCATTTTTGTTTACGTTTATCAGACGGATGTAGGGATTATTTTTTGAAACTATTGTGTTGGCAATAAAAACACCATTTTCCAATTCTTGATTCGGAATAAGGAATTCGCTTTCTGATGACATTATACCTACTAATTTTTCTTATAACTTCTGCTCTAGCGGGTATAATTAAAGAATTTTTTAACGGTGCATTTCGCATTGGGATTCCAATGTCTTCCGGAAAGTTAGTAGGGCGTATTATTAAGAAATCATTTTCCTGTTGGTAATCCAATACGCAGTTATATTTCTTTAAAAAGTCTTATATCAATATACCATCACAGGGTATCTGAAAAATATCAGGTACAATATGAAATTCATGTGCTAATAAAAAATTGTGTATAACAAGGTCCACCTCTAGAATAGAATAGAATAGAAAAGAATAGAATAATTTATTTTTCAGTTCAAGTATAAAGTTTACAATTTACATAAACATAATAGCTAAATAAAATTTTGGCCTTGGTTTGAAACCATCTGCCAGATGCCAACTTAATTTTAACATGTTTAATTTTATTTTCGAATGTTCTTTCAAATAGCTTAGAATTAACAATAACATTATTTTCTAATTTATATTAAATAGTTTTATAAAAAATAAAAATGCTTGGTGAGAACTTTTTTTTTTTTTTTTTTAAATAAGTTTAAATTGCTATAATATGGGTTTAAATAGAATGATTTGCATACAACTTTCAATCTACATAAATTTCTCAAACAAAAATAGATATTTTACAGAGATAAATTTAATATTAACATATAAAAAAACAAAAAAAAAAAAAAACAAAAAAACGGGCTTTATAAAATCTGTTAATCATCCACAAAATCTTTTCTATACTTTATGGTTTCAATACAATATTGGGCAAGGATTTTCCAGTTTTTTTCCATTAAGAATACATATCGACTTTGCTTCATTTAATATTGTATTTTCAAAGTATACAAATCTCAATTTTTTTAAAATGGGGCACACAGATAAGAAGTGGTAGGATGTTTCTTGTTCTTCCAAGTTACACAAGGAGCAAAAGGTTTTTCGGTCTTTAAAGTAAGGTCTGTAGTTCAAATCAAGAAGCTCTCCCCTAACACGGAAAATATTAGATATTTCAAACAAGCTCAATTCGTCATTGAAATAGTTAAATTCGTTCATATTGTATTCAAGTTTTGGGTATAATGATCGACGCGATTACCCTTTGGCTTCCTCTATTTAATAGAGTCTATTAGATCTGATCGTATTCGAGCATCTATTAATTTTAAAATGTTTATTAATTTTTCCTTAAGAGATACATTAAAAATATCTAAAGATCGCAGACAACAAGAATATATCCTCCCATTTTTTAAACCAGCTAATTTTTTTTTTGTATGCTTGTATATAAGAGGACTTTTATTACATACTCAAAGTGCATTCTTAAAGGAAAGAGATATATAGGTGGAAGTCCGGTTTCAAGAAGAAGCATGTAATTGGGAGTTGCCTGTGGTAAGCTGAAGGTTTTTTTAAGGAAAAATCTTTGCAATTTTTCCACCATATCATACTGTTGATACCCCCATACTTGAGAACCATAAGTCATAATTGACCTTAAAGCTGCTTCAAATACTTTAAATTTAACGCTATGTGCAACATTTTTGTTTTTAAGGAGTGATTTCCAAGTGGAATTTATAGCAGCCAATGGCTGTTTAAGCTTCATTTGGAAGTGCCTATTTGGGCTTAGGTTGGGTGTGATTAACATGCCAAGGTAGTTATATTCATCCACAACTTCTAACTTTTCCCCATTCAAGACCCATCTCTCATACCTACAGTGTCTACCTCTACTTGGTTTGAAAATCATAACCTTAGATTTTGATGTATTTATCACCAAATTCCATAGTTCACAATATCTACAAAGTTTGTTTATCATAAGCTGGAGGCTTTCCGGCGAGTCTGCGAGCAATACTAAATCGTCTGCATATAAAAGACATTTTATTGTTAGTCCTGCGACTTGAATCCCGTTTGGCAAGGCGTCCACTATATCATTTATATATAATGCAAAGATCAAAGGAGATAATAAGCATCCCTGTCGAACTCCACTTAAAGTTCTGAACCATCCTGACATTTTCTCGCCATCCCAAACTGCTGACGAAGTATTTTCATACATAATTCTCAAAACATTTAAAACTTTGGATGAAATTCCTAGCATGCTCAATTTAAAAAAAAAGTGCTCCTCGATCTATACTACCAAAAGCCGCTTTAAAATCGATAAATATAGCATAAAATTTTTTCCGTTTTTCGAGATAAAAATCGACTATGTTTTGAAAAGTAAAGAGGTGATCAATCGTTGAGTAACCTGCACGGAAACCTGCTTGAAACCCATTGAGTAGTCTGTTTTCCTCTACCCAAACTTCAACCCTATTTAAGATGATGCCTGTAAATATTTTAGCGATAGCATTCATAAAAGAAATACCTCTATAATTTTGGACATTATTTACATCACCTTTCTTATGTATTGGAAAGACTATTGATTTTTTAAAGCTTTCAGGTACTTCTTCCGTATGTAATATTTGAGAATATGTCTTCCATAATTTTTCTATAAAAGTATGAGGAGCGTTTTTGAAGAACTCGTAATGAACTCTGTCATTCCGTGGAGCTTTATTGTCCTTCGCTTTGTTTAAAACAGTGCGTATCTCTTCTAAGCTAACATTTACATCCAACGCGTTTACCTCTACTAAGTTTTCAGCGTATTGCACAGGATCTGAAGTAAGAATAGGATTTAGAAGACTCTTAAAATAATTCGCTAGTATATTAGCATTTAAAATTTTGCCTATCTTAAATTTTGTTCCATTCAGTTTATTTACCATTTTCCAGAATTGAGAGGAATCTCTTACACTTGTTAAATTCGTAGCAATTTTTGAAAAACATTCTTGTTTTTTAGATTTACAAAGTTCTTTGTAGTACCTGTTAGCTAGAACATAAGATTTTCGGAAAAAATTTCTGTTTAGTGCTTTTGCAAGCTTCAGAAATTTAAAAGACTTAACTCTAGCTTTTTCGCAGTCTACATCGAACCATTTTTGTTTACCTGTTGCAACATACATTTTATCAGTTGAGGTGACCGAGTTTTTAATAGCATGGGTGAAGACATCGATTTGATGACTAAGGCTAACTTGACTAAAATCGGTTTGCTGAACAATTTCAAACAGTCTTGCATGATAACTGTCCTTATCCCGTTCCCTCCATAAGAGCCTAGCCAGAAGAACAATATCGCTTTCTGGTCTTACTTTTTTTTGTAGTAATGGTTACTGTTATGGGTATATGGTCCGAAAAATGTAATGTACCCATATTGAAATCTTGTATTTTTTGAAACCAATTAGGTACCACTTATTCCGCAATAGTCTGCAACCGAAGAACCTGGACCTCCTATAAATGTCAATTCCCCTGTAATGTCACCGTTAATTGAACCATTCAATACAAAAATATCAAAATTTTGAAAAAGATCTAATAATTTTTTTCCGTTTCCGTTAATTATTTTGTCTTTTGAACGTCTGGTCAGTTTAAAGTGTCCATCAAAAACCATCGTTTCACTTTCAATCTGTTCCTCTCCCAGCCGTGCATTAAAATCACCAATTACCATTATATTACTGTTGTTTACACTATTTAACAAGTTACTGAAACTACAATAATCTTCATTCCAATTATTGCAATTGAAATATATTGGAAAAACATAATAAAATTCATCTAATAAGGTTATTTTTTAAGCTCTGTGGTTGTTTATGGTAACAAAACTGCAGTTTGTATTAACAGATTTATACCCAAATAGATATCCACCAATTGCCCGTCCACGAGTATGTACTCGTGTTGCTGGAATCCAAAATAATTAAAAATCTATGAAATACTTTTCAAATTCACCATATTTATTTGGCATTACATGAGTTTCACACAGAAAAAAATAATCAAAACTATTTATATAATTAAAAAAAAGATGGAAAAGGAGTTTATTTTTTAAGCCCCCTACATTATACGACAATAAATTCAAATTACTTACTTCTAATTCTAAATTTTGAATCTGGCAGACGTTTCTTCCTCATGCAGAATCCATGTTCAAATTTCGTTGCACCTCTATTACAACACCTATTGATTCAATATTTCCCATTCCCTATTCCACATAACTGTATAGTTCTGTTATTGATTACCGCATTTTTTCCTACTTTATTATATGTATTTAAGTACAAATACATCTGCACCGGTGTCAATTAAAAATAAATTTTTGTTTTTGTTAATATTTGTACTTATTTGCACATAATTATTCAGATTAAGATTGAATGTAAAAACATTTGAACAATTTAATTTGTATTTGAATATCTGCAGGCTTCTCTACGTTTCCCTGGTGCAGTTCGGTAACTAGGCGCACTTGTCTCTGGGGTCTATTAAAAAGATTATTCGTATTCCTGCTGTTAGAATTGTAATTATTTCTATTTTGGCTGCTGTTATAGTTATTGTAATAACCACGTCCACCTCGCCGATTATTAATATGGCCGCCCCAACGTTTTCTGCTTTGACCCCCACCCCAAAGCTATTACTGTCACCATTGGTGTAGCGTCCGCCAAAGTTTGGTCTTGATTGACGTCCGAGGTAGTGTCTTATATTAGCCTGTTTTTGCATTACCTCTGTATGAGTTTGTATATATTTCGTTATGGCCTCAGTTGCATTAGAAAATGTTTCGGAAGGCATAGTGATTCTTAATTCTGAATTACTTGCGTTATCTATCAATGTTTCAACCGCAACTTTTGTGGAAACTTTTTTTGCTGCTTCACTTGTGAAGCCTCCTTCTATGTATGCTGAGTTTAACATTTTCGTTAATTCTTCAATTTTTGAAGTAAACTCTTCAGTATTGTGTTGACTATGTGCCAGGCAACTTAGCTTTGCTGTTATAATTTCTGATGAACTTCCCTTTATTTCTGCTTTTACTTTAGTTGTAATCTCTTTGAGAGTAGTTTCTATTGTTATGAGGTCACGAGCAGTGCCTTTTAGTTTAGTTTTAACCAAAGTTACTGCTATGTCTTCGTGAGGTCCTTTAACTGATTCTACCAGCAAAATGGCGTCTAGGAAACTCTTTAAGCTGTTTGCCTTCCCACCGAACTCAGGCAAAATTTTTGGCACAAATTCCATAAACTAAAGTGATGTAGACGACATATTGCTAGGTAAAATAATTAATTTTTCTGAAGTAGATTCTTTTTCTGTATATTCAAACTCTTTATCGATCTTCAGTGGTATTTCTAACTCTATTCCATGCTTACTCGATACCTGTAATAATTTATCTCGGAGATTGTGGGATATTACAGAAGCTGAACATAACTTTAGTGAACTTACTATAATTTACGTTCAAAATAGCTCTTATCTTACTAATATTATAAATGTGAAAGTTACGATGTTTGGATGTTTGGATATTTGGATGTTTGTTGCTAACTCACGCCAGAACGGCTAAACGGATCTGGATAAAATTTGGCACAGAGATAGCTTATAGTCTGGAATAGCAAAAAAAAAAATGTATGGTTCCCGTGGGATAGATTTGTTTTAATTTTTGAAATTACATCAGAATGGATGAATGGCCCTGAATGAAATTTAGCACAGAGATAGATTATAGTCTGGAATAGCAAATTGGCTACTTTTTATCCCGGTAAAATGTATGGTTCCCGTGGGATAGATTAGTTTTAGTTTTTGAAATTACACAAGAATGGCTGAACTCATCTGAATGAAATTAAGCACAGAGATAGATTTTAGTCTGGAATAGCATATTGGCTACTTTCTATCCCTGTAAAATGTATGGTTCCCGTGGGATAGATTTGTTTTAATTTTTGAAATCACACCAGAATGGCTGAACGGATCTGAATGAAATTTAGCACAGAGATAGATTATAGTCTGGAATAGCATATTTTCTACTTTTTATCCCGGTAAAACGTATGGTTCCCGTGGGATAGATTTGTTTTAATTTTTGAAATCACACCAGAATGGCTGAACGCATCTGAATGAAATTTAGCACAGAGATAGATTATAGTCTGGAATAGCATATTGGCTACTTTTTTATCCCGGTAAAATGTATGCTTCCCGTGGGATAGATTAGTTTTAGTTTTTGAAATTACACAAGACTGGCTGAACTCATCTGAATGAAATTTAGCACAGAGATAGATTATAGTCTGGAATAGCATATTGGCTACTTTCTATCCCTGTAAAATGTATGGTTCCCGTGGGATTGATTTGTTTTAATTTTTTAAATCACACCAGAATGGCTGAACTCATCTGAATGAAATTTAGCACAGAGATGGATTATAGTCTGGAATAGCATATTGGCTACTTTTTATCCCGGTAAAATGTATGGTTCCCGTGGGATATATTAGTTTTAGTTTTTGAAATTACACAAGAATGGCTGAACTCATCTGAATGAAATTAAGCACAGATATAGATTATAGTCTTTAATAGCATATTGGCTACTTTTATCCCTGTAAAATGTATGGTTCCCGTGGGATAGATTTATTTTAATTTTTGAAATTACACCAGAATGGCTGAACTCATCTGAATGAAATTTAGCACAGAGATAGATTATAGTCTGGAATAGCATATTGGCTACTTTTTATCCCGGTAAAATGTATGGTTCCCGTGGGATAGATTTGTTTTAATTTTTGAAATCACACCAGAATGGCTGAACGGATCTGAATGAAATTTAGCACAGAGATAGATTATAGTGTGGAATAGCATATTGGCTACTTTTTATCCCGGTAAAATGTATGGCTCCCGTGAGATAGATTTGTTTTAATTTTTGAAATCACACCAGAATGGCTGAACGGATCTGAATGAAATTTAGCACAGAGAATTTGGGGATAGATTTCTTTTAATTTTTGAAATCACAACAGAATGGCTGAACGGATCTGAATGAAATTTAGCACAGATATAGATTATAGTCTGGAATAGCATATTGGCTACTTTCTACGCCGGTAAAATGTATGCTTCCCGTGGGATAGATTTGTTTTAATTTTTGAAATCACACCAGAATGGCTGAACGGATCTAAATTAAATTTAGCACAGAGATAGATTATGGTCTGGAATAGCATATTGGCTACTTTCTATCCCTGTAAAATGTATGGTTCCCGTGGGATAGATTAGTTTTAGTTTTTGAAATTACACAAGACTGGCTGAACTCATCTGAATGAAATTTAACACAGAGATAGATTATAGTCTGGAATAGCATATTGGCTACTTTCTATCCATGTAAAATGTATGGTTCCCGTGGGATAGATTTATTTTAATTTTTGAAATTACACCAGAATGGCTGAACTCATCTGAATGAAATTTAGCACAAAGATAGATTATAGTCTGGAATAGCATATTGGCTACTTTTTATCCCGGTAAAATGTATGGTTCCCATGGGATAGATTTGTTTTAATTTTTGAAATCACACCAGAATGGCTGAACGGATCTGAATGAAATTTAGCACAGAGCTAGATTATAATCTGGTATATCTTATAGGTTTCTTTTTATCACGGTTAAATGTAGGTATTAAATTATAAAGCTATAAAAGAAGAAGAAGCTAGATTACGATAGACTATACTCCTCAAGGTACAGTCTACTTCTTGATCAGCTGAAACGCGAGCGAAGCCGCGGGTAAAGGCTATATATGTATATATAAAAATGGATGTGTGTATATATGTATGTTGCGTATGCACTCCTAAACCACCCAATGGATCTTTATGAAATTTTTGGGGTAAATATAGTTTAGTCCAGGGATGGTTCCTGTGAAGGTTTCGTGCCGATCGGGTGGAAGGAAAAAAATGCATGCTTTTAACAATTTTGGTTCAGTTTTTTTTTTTAATTCTTTTTTGGATTTTTTCATAAATTTTTAAGCGGAATGCCTGGATGGAAGTCAGAAAAATGCGGGCTTTTGGCAAAGTTTTTTTTTCAACTTTTTTATAAAAATGTTTTCCTTTCGTTGAATAAAAGCATCATATTAATGGAACTGAGTCGAAAAAATCAAACTCTGAACGAACGTGCGTGTCCATTTGGTGCAAAAATCGTCCACCCAAACATTTTCCAAACAACTTTTGAACATAGGAAAAGGAATTGAATCGCACAACAAATGACATTTTATTTTCCCAAATTTTTGTCAAATGCAGCAAAATATTCAAGCCACAATTTATCAATGTTATCATGTTCAGTTTAACAATCAAATTAACTGCACTTTGTGTGTATGCCAAAAAATTTGTATATTTATACACCAACCAAAACGACCAAAAATATTGCTTATCCGCTAGCATTGAGATAAAATATACATATAAATAAATTTAGTTTCACATTAAATACACATAAGTGTTTTTTTGGGCGTAGCAACGCGCGCCGGGTACCGCTAGTTTGATTATAATTTTAAACCAATTCATGTGTTGCTGGACGGTTTTAGGTGTAATAGGTGTGGTATTTTTGTTAATGCACTTATGCGATCTTTTAAATTGTGTTTTACGTGGTTCAATTTCTTGTTAAATTTGGGATCTTTTGTCCATTTGATGTATATCTGAATAATTCTGAGTTCTGATATCAATACTTAATGAACAGGGCAAAAAAGAAGAAAAAACATCTATTAATCATCTATTAATTTTAAAATGTTTATTAATTTTTCCTTAAGAGATACATCAAAAATATCTAAAGATCGCAGAGAGACCCCACACAACAAGAATATATCCTCCCATTTTTTAAACCAGCTAATATTTTTACTTGCGATTATAGGTACTATAAGGCAAGTTATGCATTCGTAAAAAAAAAATTTTTTTTTTTTGGACAATCAAACATAACATTACGATGATAGAAAAGCCTAAAAAAGTGGGTCCGACAATTCTGTCTGTCTGTCTGTCTGTCTGTCTGTCTTTCTGCCCGTCTGTCTGTATCGGCACCTACAGCCTAAACGGCTGGACCGATTTGCTTCAAACTTGGTAGATAGTATTATTATGACGTCCTACAGAGGGGTTTTTGGAATTAGCATTCTAGTTTTAAAACTAACGGTACCTGCCACACGATTTTTAGTGAAAATTCAATTTTTCTCCAAAACGGCTCCTACGATTTTGATAAAACTTTCTGAATGATGTTTTCTGCGCAAACTTAATGTTTTGGTTGTAATAGATTTTTCAGGAAAAGTCTTATAACGGTACCTCCCATAGGACCGGTTTTTTGAAATCCGATTTTCTCGTAAGCCACTGGACGAATTTCGATGAAATTTTTAATGTAGAGGCCCTATGACAAACGAAATAATAAAAAGCTTTAATTTTTCAAAAAAATTTTTTTGAGTTTTTTAAAAAAGTTTTAAAAATTTTTTTTTATTTTTTATTTTTTCTCAAAACAGTTTAATCAATTTTTTTTAAATTTTATTTTTCTGATAAAAACTACAAAGTTCTAGAAGTTGGCATACTCAAAAAAAAATTGGAATATGTTTTCGAAAAGTTTTTCAAAAAAACCGTTTTTTGAAAAAACTGGTCGAACGATTTTGAAAAAAAATTTCCTTAAATTTTGAAAAAGCAAAAGAAATCTGATGGCTTACTTCATTTTCTCCAAAAAACGTTTTAACTATTGATTTTTAAGTGATTGAAAATCTCAAGCCCCAAGACCATTTGAACACATTAGAGAAAGTTCGTACGACCCAGTCGTGCACTTTATTTTGTATGCTGTCTTGTTAATATTTTTGGAAGACGATTGTCATTATATAAGAGGACTTTTATTACATACTCAAAGTGCATTCTTAAAGTGAAGAGATATATAGGTGGAAGGCCGGTTTCAAGAAGAAGCATGTAATTGGGAGTTGCCTGTGGTAAGCTGAAGGTTTTTTTAAGGAAAAATCTTTGCAATACCCCCCATACTTGAGAACCATAAGTCATAATTGATAAGCTGCTTCAAATACTTTAAATTTAACGCTATGTGCAACATTTTTGTTTTTAAAGAGTGATTTCCAAGTCGAATTTATAGCAGCCATTGACTGTTTAAACTTCAGTAAGTAAGTTAAGTAAGTAAGTTATTCATTTATTAATTTATAACAATTTTATACATCATTTTGAATTTCAAAGCTATGGCTATGCCGTCAGCAAGGTTGACAAAAAGGTTTTGAGTATATTTTTAACAATGTAGAAAACAAATAAAACAATTGTATGTATGTACAAAAAATATTTATGGAAACATTTTGGAATTTAGTAGAATTCTGTTATTAATAACAATCTATACATGTAAATATCTTTCAAAAATCTGCTTAATGATTTCCAATCATGTTGGTTCAAGATGATTATAGTTTCTTGTAAAGTAAGAGTACTTTTCCCGAAAAAAGAACGTCTTTGTGGTTTGAATATTGGGCATATACTGATGAAGTGTAGACAATCTTCTCTTGATTTTAAGTAACACAGCGTACAAAATTGGTTAAAACTACCATTATTAGCATTTCCATTTAGGTTGAGAACCTCGCATCTTGCTTTAAAGATAAATGAAATTTCTGCATAACTCAGTGAATCGTGAAAATAGTTTCTGGTGCCGAGATTGTAATTGAGTTGACTATAGATTATTCTACTGTATGACTCTTGTGCTTTTTCTATTAATGAATACCTCATTGAATCCTTATTTTTCTCAATGATGCTGTACATTTGCTCTTTCAGAAGGTTTATATTGCTCAAATCATCATCCAATCTCACTCCACACTCATTGCCAATAGACTGCCATTTTGCAAACCACCAGTCTTTATTTCTCAACTCGTATAAAAGGAGTTTTTTCGAAAGTCTTGTGTCCTGGTAGTTGCTGCAGATTTTTATAATATAATCAGCTTGAGACTTCAGTGTAGTCGTCAGAAGTTTTGGTAGTCCAGTTTCTAAAAATATGGCGTAATTAGGTGTATTCTGGCTAAGATTTAAAAGTTTCTTTATGAAATTCCTATAAAATTTTTCAATATCTTCGTATTCATCTGATCCCCAAACCTGAGCAGCATACAGAAGAGTTGATTTCACCACTGAATCAAAGATTTTGTATTTTGTAGATAAAATAATCTGTTTGTTAGAGAAGATATTTTTCCATGTTAGATTTACCAAGCTTTGCGAGCTGTTGGCTTTCTCTGATAAATGCATATTGAAATTTTATGTTAGATTCAGTTTTAAGCCTAGATATTTAATCTCTTTTGTTACCTCCAGTTGTGTATCATTGTATCTCCATCTTCTTCCATTGTAAGCACTTAGTGTACGAGCAAAGACCATTATTTTTGATTTTTCTGTGTTGATAGTTAGTCCCCATCTGTTACAGTAGGTAGATAACCGATTGATCATCAATTGTAAACCTTCAGGAGATTCTGAAAGTATGACGAGTTCATCAGCATATAATTCGTGGTACAGCTAGCTATTCTTATTCCTCCAGGCAGTTCTTCGACGACATCATAAATAAATAACGAGAACAAAAGGGCGCTTAGTGGACATCCTTGTTTAACTCCTGTGCTGGTGCTAAACTATTCAGAAAAGTTCACTCCATCCCAAACAGCTGCCTTCGTGTCCGTGTACATCTCTCTGATTATTTTTAGGAACTTTGTAGATATGCCGAGTTGTGACAACTTATAAGAAAGAACATTCCTGTTGACAAGGTCAAAAGCAGCTTTGAAGTCAACGAAAAATGTAAAGACCTTTTTGTTTCGCGCTTGAAATGCTTTAACTATGGATGTTAGTGTAAAAATGTGATCAATCGTTGAAAAGTTTTTTCTGAAACCGGCCTGTTGATCATGTTTACACTCACCTGACCTAAATCAAGTACATCAACATAATAATATCATCATAATAATGTTATTGCTTACTTGCACTTCATTACTTCTTTCCACATACATAACATTTAAGTATATTAACCTACATTAAATATATCAACATTTAAAATAACGTAATTGCTTAAATGCACTTTTTATTAATCAGCACTCAAAATAATATTTATTTGCACTTCTTCATTTTGTTCTTTCGTCACACCTTTTTTATGCTTCCGCTTACTTGACAATTTGGTGTTAAGAATTATTTGTAATAGTTTGTAATTTTATTAAGAATATTGTTAGTATATGAGGGGAATAAATATTGAATAAATTTACTTGTCATTAAACCATCAAAGCAACTGTTTTCTTTCATTGACTTCCCCCCACCAGCGGTAAGAAGTCTTTTGAAACCAGCAATTCACAACCACATTACAACCAGAATTGAATCACGAATTCAAGCTATACAAAACATGTCATGCACTGGAAGTATATCAAATCATTACGGTGATACACCCTAATTGATTGATAAATACTTACATTTTGGTGACCCCGACGTGATTTTGTTTAAGTTATTAAAATGTTGAACAATGACGATGACTCTAATATATTAAAATTATTTTAAATAAAAAACACCATTATCAAATTTAATTGATAATATACCTATTCCGCCAACATTCAAACAAACATAAAAAAGAACAGCCTTCAACTTTTTTCACACGGAAGAAAACAACACAAACAGATGATTTGAGTCGAGTGTCAATGACCTTCGCACCAGACATAACAAATGGACTAAGAACAGTGTTCCACCGCAACAAAATGATTATGGTGTTTTCTAATAAATTTAATCTAAAAAACAAATTGACAAGTGTTAAAGACAAAAAAGACAACTTAGAAAAATCCGGCGTTTATGAAATTAAATGCAAATGTGGACGTAAATATTATGGTCAAACAAAAAGATCAGTCTCAACAAGGTTTAAAGACCATCAAAACTATATAAAAAACAACGATGTGAAAAAATCAGCGATTGCAGCACATGCATTACAAGAACAACATTTACCAATCACTTTAAATTATGTTCGCCTCTTGACAAGCGCCTCAGACAATAATAAGCTTGATGCCATCGAAAGCTTTTATATACATAGAGACAACTCTGCATGAAATGCAGATAATGGAAACATAGAACCAGTTTTGTTCAATTGTTTTTAACTGCTTTTCTCTTTTTTCTTCTTGTTTCTCTTTTACTCTTAACATAAAAATCAAAATCATGTGAAATATAGTCACTCTAGTTATTTCCATTAAAATTGCATAATCATTGTTTATATCTCTACTGTTTCAATTGTCATAATGTATTGTATGTGTAATTTCATTCTGATGTTTTCTGTTTATGTAAGTGACAACTATATTACTAAGTCGTGTTGCTGAAGATGACCGATACATCGGTCGAAATGCTTACAAAATAAATTAATAATAATAAAATTTAATTAGTTGACAAAAACTTAATGGTGTTTTTTATTTAAAATAATTTTTGTGATTTTGTTTGTTTCGATTCAAAAATTCTATTCTGGTTCTTGTGAAGAAGAAGAGAAGTCATCATGGATCAACAAGCAGAACGCCAGCAGAAGATTGGTGATGAGACAGGACGAATTATCTCCTACTTTAAAAAAGATCCAGCTAGCCGAAAAACGCTGGATTACTTTAAGGAACGACTTCAAAGACTAGAGACTCAATGGGCTCAGTTTGTCGTCACAGACAGTGACATTCGCAACACAGTTCCTTTGCAACTTGATCACCCCTATTTTACAAAGGGGTATTTTGATGTCGTCCGAACAGCTTACAAAGAACACAAAATTCATTTCATTGAACAAACTAAGCGCCTACAGGCAGAGGCGAATCTCAATCAGAAGACGACTGGTGATATTCCCGCACCACCACTTCAACAATTAAGCTCCAGCCAATCCAACCGTACGAGTCAGCAGCAACAACAGGAGACTGATAGCAAACTTCTTTCGTCAGCACCTCTCCACGTAAATACCCGACGGTCAGGACCTGGGACAACAGCAGGAGACTGATAGCACTTTGAACCCATCAGCACCTCTCCAAACAAGTCATATTGATGGCGATCAGTATCACACCATTAAAAAGACGTCAGCGGTACCTCATGGATACGCTGCAACGCAACTTGGATCATGTTGACACTACATCAAATAATGATTCCAAACATTTTTGGGAAATCAACAGAGCCACAATCAGCCAATATTGGGCACAAATTGGACTACACAAATAACCTTAGTATAACTGAGTGATTCCACTACAAACAATGCAAACACTATCCACATGCAAATGGAGACCACTGTTCAAGGGATTCTAATAAAGTGTGCTTCGGAGATTGAAAGGCTCAGCAGTACACATCTACCCACCAGAAACTCAGATGGTCAATCACATTTCAGATTGCCCAGTATATCGCTCCCAAAATATGATGGCGACTATCTAACTTGGAGACAATTTTTTGATCTCTTCACAGAAATGGTTGACAAGCAAGACATGCCTAGATGCCAAAAGATGTGGTACCTCAAAACAAACCTAACAGGGGACGCAGAAAAACTTATATGCCATCTACCTCTCAGTGAAGAGAATTCTACATCTGCATGGCAGATGCTGCAAAAAAGATATAATAACACCAGCTTATTAACAATAGCGTTCCTGAACCGATTACTTCAGCAAGCAACAAGCACATACGAATCAGCCAATAGCATCAAGGCACTCCACGACACAACTATGGAGTGCCTCCAGGGATTCAAGAATTTAGGGTTAGATAACAGCCATTGGGACCCACTTGTTGTCCATCTTCTTATCAAGAAACTAGATCGCTCAACACACGTCTTGTACGAGCAATCTCTAAAGCAACCCAGGGCATGACCATCACTCAAAGATTTTCTCAATTTCTTGGAAATCCGATTCCAATCATAAGAAGCCCTGGGCAACAAGAGCCGCACTACGGAAAGCCCAACACGAAAGCCAGCATTTCCTTCGCATCGCTCTTTCAAATCGATGAAAGCTTCAAAGTCAAATTGCCCTTGTTGCAATACGAATAACCATAAGCTATTCTTTTGCCGCAAATTTCTACAATTAGCAATAAATTACATTATTGCACCAATTGCCTCAATCCAGGACACATGGAGGCCTCTTGTCGCAGCCGTAACTGCATGAAGTGTTCCGAAAGGCACAACAGCCTCCTGCACACAGACCGATCAGCAACAAAAGCAGCAGAGAGTTATCAACCCCATCGATACCTTGCCAAAAGACAGGAGAAGACCTCAGAGCTTGACCAATCAACAACATGAGCTACCAGAGTAGAAGGGATACGTATTTTTGAGCACCGTCACTGTTAATCTAGAAGACAGCGAAGGTACCATTGTAAAATGCCGAGCGTTGCTCGACTCCAGATCACGGAAAAGCTATCTAAAAAATTGAACGTTCCAGAATTCAACGAAACAATGCGAATTCTTGGAATAGGAGAAGGATCACGACAAGCAAACAAGAGAGTTAATCTTCGCCTAAAATCAAGAACATCAAGCTTTTCTGTCAATTTAGAAGCTTTCGTTTACATCAAATCACTCCAAATCAACCATCCTGACGAATTAATATTGAAGCTTGGAACATTCCAGCCGAGCTCCAACTTCAACCAACCTGGACAGATTGATTTACTACTTGGAGCTGAACTTTACCATCAACTCCTTTCAGTAGGACAGATAAACATTGGCGAAGACCTACCATTACTACAAAAAACACAACTAGGCTGGATAATTGCGGGAAAGGTGAGAGGCGCAACTCAATCATCGGCTATTTGTGGCATGTACAACGAAGACGAACTGAAAAAAGACATAGAAAAATTTTGGAAGATAGAAGAAGCCCAAGATTCCAGGAAGAGCTACACAACTGAAGAACGAAAATGCGAAAATCATTTCACCGAGAACACCACTCGAAATAAAGAAGGCCGATTTATTGTTCGACTCCCGTTCAAGGCGGATAGGACTGAATTGGGCAGTTCCAAGTCCATTGCTCTTCAGAGATTTGTATCTCTGGAGAAGAGGCTCTCAAAACAAAAGAACCTCAAAGATCAGTATACCCAATTCATGACGGAATACGAAAACTTGGGCACATGGAACGGATCGACATGAGCAAGATCCATAGTTCCCATTATTTCCTCCCTCATCATTGTGTGTTAAAAGCAGATAGCACAACAACAAAGTTAAGAGTTGTTTTTGATGCATCAGCAAAAACAACAAAGAACACATCTCTCAATGATCTATTAGCAACAGGACCTACCATTCAAGATGAACTTTTGACAACACTCCTTCGCTTTCGTGTACCCAGATATGTTTTCACAGCAGATATTGAAAAAATGTATCGACAAATCCTAGTTGATGAAAGTGACCGACAATATCAGCTGGTCTTTTGGAGAGACAATCCTACCGACGACCTACATGTATACCAGCTCAACACCGTAACTTATGGAACAACATTAGCGTCCTATTTAGCAGTTAAATGCCTCCAAAAATTAGCAATAGAAGGTTCAACCCAATATCCCCTTGGTGCTTGGTGGAGGCTCTAAAAACAAACTTCTACGTAGACGATGTGATGACTGGATCTGATAGTTTAGCTACGACCATTGAAATACAAAATCAACTGAACAGATTGCTACAAACCGCTGGATTTACGCTACAAAAATGGTGTGCCAATCATAAAAGTTTGTTACAGGACATTCCTGCGGCAGATATTGCACTTCAATTGGATCTTGACATAGACAACGAGACTCACATTAAAACACTTGGACAAGGATGGCTGCCAAACTCAGGCACATTTGTGGTAAACATCAAACTCAACAAAAATCAAAAGATAAACAAAAGGACAGCCTTATCTGACATCGCTCAATTGTTTGATCCCCTCGGATTTTTGGGACCAGTCATAATAACAGCAAAAATCTTTCTTCAAAGACTTTGGACACATGGCTTTGACTGGGACACCCCTCCCCCCAAAGAACTTCAAACAAAGTTGATAAACTACCGTGATAATCTAAGCTATTTACGAGATGTTAAGATTGACCGGCATATATTTGCACATAGGACTCCTGATTCCATAGAAATACATACCTTTGCAGATGCCTCTGAAAAGGCATACGGGGCAGCTATATATTTACGATCAGCCTATAAGGATAAAACAATAACTGTTCGACTCCTCTGTGCCAAATCGAGAGTGGCACCACTGAAAACACTTACGATACCACGATTGGAGTTATGTGCTGCAACACTAGCAGCTTAACTAGTCAATCGCAGTCAAAAGGACTTACATTTAGAATCATATCAGACACACATGTGGCCTGATTCAGAGATAGTACTTGGGTGGATAAATTCTGCATCATCATCCTTCCACACATTCGTCGCCAACCGCGTAGCATCAATTCAGAAGCTGACAAAAATTCAACAATGGCGGCACGTCCGCTCCAGAGACAATCCAGCCGATTTACTATCACGTGGAATACCAGCTGAAAAATTAGCAACATGTAATCTGTGGTTTTACGGACCATTCTTTCTCCATGGAGTAGAATCATCATGGCCTCCACCGTATACCAATAAGATTGAATGCGAGGAAGAAAGAAAGGCTACAAACACAACGACTTCAGGAGGCTGCAACGAATCACCGCCTATGTGCTCCGGGCTTATCACAACATGAAAGTACTAATCAAAAAAGAACTCGTATTAAAAAAGGTGCCTTGAGGCCCACAGACCTATACAAGGCATTGATTGTCATTGTCAAAAACATGCAGAGTGGAGAATTCAACAAGGATATAAAACACCTTCAGCAATTCACTGAAACCCCGAAGGGCATCCCAATTGGAAGCTTAACTCCATTCATAGATGAGGAAGGTACATTAAGAGTCGGAGGTCGACTCGAAGCATCATCACTACCATACGAAAAAAAACATCCTCTGCTACTACCATACTCCCACCCATACACAAAACTACTTATGATTTGCATCCACGAAGAAAATCGACACTGCGGACCACAAGCACTGCTAGCAAACACAAGGCAGACATTTTGGCCCATCAATGGAAAAACCATAGCCAGGTCAGTAGTTCATCAATGCGTTCGATGTACCAAGGCAAAACCAAAATTTCTCACACAAGTCATGGGAAACCTACCAGCTCACAGAGTACAGCCAGCTCGTCCCTTTATAAACGCCGGAGTTAACTTTTGTGGGCCGATCAAAACTCACTACAAGATTAGAGGAAAGCATCCTCAGAAAACCTATATCGCGGTATTCTGCTGCTTTTCCACGAAGGCAGTACACCTCGAACTAGTGACAGACCTGTTCACTTACGGCTTCATCGCCGCAATCAAACGGTTTATAGGAAGACGAGGCAGCTGTCAACATTTATACTGCGATAATGCCACCAATTTCGTTTTTGCCAACAATCAACTTCAAGAACTAACCGAAATAATCCATACCGAGAAGTCAAAAGAGCAAATTCATAATGTCTTCAGTTCAAGAGGTATAGAATTTCATTTTATACCACCAAGAGCTCCTCATTTCGGAGGCCTTTGGGAAGCCGCAGTAAAATCGGCAAAATACTTATTGTTACGATCTTTAGGGGCGAGTTCATTAACATATGAGGAACTCGAAACAGCAGTAATCGAAGTTGAGGCGATTATGAATTCCAGACCCATCACCCAAATGTCAGCTGACCCCAACGACTTAATGGCACTCACACCAGGACACTTCATCATAGGAGAACCACTTACTAATCCTATTGATCCAAAAGCAGAGCCACGCAGGGGAAATCTTTCGCAAAATCTGACAACAATTACAAAGGATAAAAGAAGAATTCTGGAAACGATGGCAAAATGAGAACCTAAACGAACTGCATCAGAAACACAAATGGCGGCAAAAATCAAAAAATTTGCAACCCGGATCAATGGTCATCATCAAGGAAGATAATTGTCCTGTCATGAAGATGCCATTAGGAAGAGTACTCCAGACATATCCTGGAGCAGATGGAATCGTAAGAGTTGCCGAAATTCAAACAGCCGACTCTCTATTACGGAGACCAATTCAGATTAGCTCCTTTGCCGATTCAACCAGAGGAACCAGAGGGAACTAAAAATAAAATATCAACACTCTCAGAACCTTCCCAGGAACTTGAAGACGGTGAAATTGAACAAGATGAACCTGCTAGCCCACCACGACAAAAGGGCAAAGAAAAATCCGTTTAAGGTGTGTAATCTAGGGCTCTGGTCATCATTAGTAGCCATATTGATAATGTTACCTATAGCCATGTGCGACCAGGTCACAATATCACCTTTAACAACAACTCCAGGAATACATTTTGAAAACCTAGGAAAAGCTAGCATCATATCTGACCAATGGGACATAGTGGTGTACTAAGAATTAAAATCCTATTGGAAGGAATTAAAGGGGCTTAACAGAGGCAACGACAAATTCAGGGAGTCGTGCAAAAAGATGACAAGGGCTGACTCTTGTTTAGCGTTCGTACAAGTTTTTCAATTCCTTCTTCAAGACATAAATGACAAAGATGAGCTGTTACAAGAAAAGGTGTCTCGTTCAGAACGTGGTGCTGTCAACATAGTTGGAAATCTGGCTAATTCACTATTCGGAGTACTCGATTCCAATTACGCCCAACACATGTCCAATGTCATATCAACCATTCATGTTAACGAGGATCATTTGATGCATCTGATGAGAAATCAGACATCATTAATCAATTCAACTGCAAATATAATGCGCAAAAATTAAGGAAGACTAGAGAAGCAATTTCAATTGCTGGAGACAGAGCTCAACGCGATAACAAACCAGCTTAACAAGACGAATGATCAGGAATATCAGTTAATACTATCCCAACTGATACTTTCACAGTGTTTCCAAATGTTCATAGGCACCACTTACCTTTAAAAGACTCAAGCCCTTCTTCTGGACCTAATAACAGACGTTCATCATGGAAAAATAAGTGCCAACCTAATACACCCAAATCAATTAAAGCAAGAAATGACAAATATTAAAGCCAATCTACCATCAACATTGCGTCTCCTAGAGACAACCAGCGACATATCATTACTTTATAAATTGATAACTGCGGAAAGACGCATCGTTGATTCGCACGTAATATTCAAACTAGCAATACCGCTTGTCACAACCGAGCAGTATGAAATATACAGCATAATCCCAGTGCCAGTCTTGGTTTACGCATCATTTAGTTTTTTAGTTTTATAAGTTTATTTGGCTCAACGGCCATTAAAAGATACAAATTTAGTTTTACATAAGTAAGTTGATTATTCAAGTAGTTACTAGGAATTTGTTATATAATATTAGATTTTGCATATATGCTAATTTCAGTTTTAAAACAATTTAAGTTATTGATATTTCAAGGGTATTGTTGAATGCTTGTAGTCCCACATAGAAAATGCTTGCTTGTGCTCGTGTAGTTCTCGTACGTATTATGTTGAACTCTTCTATATTGCGGAGGTTGTATGGTACAGCTCTTCGTTCAGGAACACAGGATCGTAGATATTGAGGACACATGTTATACTTTATTTTGAACACAAAAATCATTGCCATCATGTATAGTCTTTGGTTTATGTTAAGCCAGATAAGAGTATTTAACATGGTTGTTATTGGCGTATATCTGTCACAATTGAGAATGATGCGCATGGCTTTATTTTGAAGTTTTTGAAGCCTTTCCTTTTGCGTCCTGTTACACAGATATAGGAGACTAGCACAATATTCCAAATTGGGCTTAATTGTTACATTAAAGACTTCGATTGCACTATTTTTTGATATATTACGACGTGTTCTCCTTAGAACACCCAGTTTTTTTTACACTTTGTTACATACAAGGTCTATATGTTCATTGAAGGATAGTTTATTGTCAAGAACAATACCGAGGTATTTTGCTGAAGATATTTGTTCTATTGGTATGTTGTTGATGGAAATTATTATATGATGTGGGGGTGAAGGGGTATTTATTAGCATGAATTTAGTTTTTTCAGTATTTAAAATGAGTTTGTTCATATTAAGCCACGCATGTATTGCACTTAAGTCTTTTTGTATGTTCACAGTTAACGTCTGCAAATCTTTTCCCGTTATATAAAGAAGACTGTCGTCAGCAAAAAGTACGAGTTTGGAATATGTATTTAATAACATTTTCCATGTCATTTATATATATTAAGAAAAGGAAAAAACCGAGAATTGATCCCTGGGGGACTCCAATATTAACAGTAACAGCACTCGAAGTAATGTTGTTAACTGATGTTCTTTGTATTCTGTTACACATATAAGATTTAAACCGTTCTTGTTCCGTTCCTTTTATGCCATGCTTTTCAAGTTTATTTAGTAATATTGCATGATTCACAGTTTCAAATGCTCGTTTTAGGTCTAGGAAGACTGCAATTACATAGTTTTTATTATCAATTTCACTTTTCCAGTCACTTATTACATAGTTGACACAAGTTTCACATGAATGGTTATATCGGAAACCAGATTGATTTACACTTATTATATTATTTTCATCAAAATATTTCTGGAGCTGCATCGCTGCAACTTTGTCCAGTATTTTCTCATATAATGGGAGCATGTTGATAGGTCGAAATTCGTTGCATTTAATAGAATTTAAAATTTTCTTTTTTGGAAGAACAAGGGACTCTTTTCATGACTGAGGAAACACACCAGAGTTAAACGAACTATTTATTATATGCATCAATACAGGACCAATAATGTCTATAGAGTCATTTAGCATTTTAACACTTAGAAAATTGAAATCATTTTTTTTTGTTTATCACAGTAAGGGTATGCTTACTTAAATTCTATATTGCACTCTTCTATCAGACTTATATTTTCAGAAAATATCACAGTATTGCCAAGATCATTTACACTTTTTATGAAAAAATTATTGAGTTTTTCCGCTATTATTGCACTATTTTCTTCCTTATCACCGTTTTCGAATTGCACTTCAGTTATGTCTTCTTTCTTGGTTCTTAACACGTGTTTTTTTAACTGTCTCCACATGTATTTTTGGTTGTTAGCTTGATCTATTTTGTTAGATATAAAGTTAGACTTTGCACTTTCTACTAAATGTTTGTAGTAGTTTCTGTATTGGCGATATGCTTGCCAATCGTCAGAACCGTTCGATATTATTGCTGATTTGTGATAATTTACTTTGATAGTTTTAGCTAATTAAAGATCATTATTGTACCATTCAGCATTTTCATATGGAACAATTCGGGAAACAACCATACTATTTACTGCTGTATTCAATTCAGTGGCAAATTGATCGCTTAGTACATTTATGTTATGAGGAAAATCAGAATTAAAGCTTGAAAAAAGTGGTTTGATCTTAGCTCATTAATGAAAAGTTCTTTGTTGTACTTACAATATTTGATTATTTTTTTGTGCTGTTTATTTGGCTTTTTGCACTTAATACGAACTTCTAGGGCCTCATGGTCACTAATTTTAAGTTTGTGTTAATTTGTTGCACTGCATATGTTTTTATTATTGGTCAATACATAATCAATAAGCGTTCGCGTCGTTTGTGTTATTCTTGTAGGTTCTGTGTTAAGAAGAGTAAGGTTGTTGTCAGTTATAATTTGTTGAATGCGTCTTGTATAAGTGTTTGTTATGTTTAGCCAGCCTATATTAAAATCGCCCATTATAATAAAGTCACCATTACATTGCTGAAGGAATTCAATCCATTGTTCAAGGTCATCACAGAATGCATTTTTTGTCGATAGACGAGAACTGTATATTGCACTTAAGTATCTCACAGCAGTGTTTTCATATTACACTTTTATAATGAGGCTCCAATAGTTCATTGCCACAGTAAATTTTTTACAATAGAACATTTAAATATTATTTTTACATAGATGCTTAGACCTCCAGTGTGACTTGATTCACTATCACAATTAAACATATAATAGCCATCTAATTTGCACGTCATTAATATCATGTTTTTTTGTCATATGAGTTTAAGTTAATAAGACTATATCACAGTTAAATTCACTTATTATTGTTTGTAGACTTGTAAAGTTATTGGAAAGACCCTCAATATAGGAAAAGAAGCACTTAATTGAATCTAGTAAGCATGACGTTCTTCGGCAGCTTTCAGTTTTTTTTAAAAAGAAGGGGCAGTTGTTGTCAGATGCAGTATGATTTACATCAATCTGTTGATTTGTTTGATCATTATTCAATGTACAATTAACACATTTTTTAAAGTTACTGTTACAGTCTTTCACATCATGATTACCGGCACACTTTAAACATGCTTTATTTTTGCTACAAACTTTTGCAATGTGATTATAGCCACAACAATTAAAACATTTAGTCACTCTTACATATTGAAAGACACGACATCGCTCCCAACCTATATTTAGTTTTCCATATACATAATATGACTGTTGGTAACACTATCAACTTCAATAATTGCATTATATTTGTTCGTCTTATGCGATAAATATATCTTGATACATTTAATTTGACTCTCACTTTCGTTAATCTGATTTTGACACATAATTGCTTTTAGCAAGTCATCCTCAGTAATTGTCTCTCTCATACCAACAACATGAATACGCGGCTTTCGGTGCTCTTGGATTTTTGCATTATAACCACTCATTTTTGTTTTGATTTCGGTTTCCAATGCTTGTACTGATTGTTTATCACACTTTATCAATATAGCACCATTTTGCACATTTTTCATTTCTTCTACTTTTAATTTCATGTTGGTTGGGTTAATCACACTTTTTAGATCTTCTCTTGTCTTGGCATTGTTTTGATCACTCTTTGGTTTAACTACAATAATTTCACTTTTTTCTTTCAAAGCTTGTGCATACGATAGTTTGTGTTGAGTTTGTGCTGCACTTGGACATGGTAATGGATTATTGGTGTTATCGAGACATTTTTTCATTTCCCCATTATTTTTCGCGAAAGCCTCAATTTGGTTGCTGATTGCCGCCAAGGCATTTGGGCAATCTGCGCACATGAATTTAATTCTTGGATTTTTTTTGAATAGGCTTAAGTCGAATTGGCTGAGATTGGCACATTTAATGTGAAATTTTCTCCCACACATACCACTGCACAATACAAACTCTTCACTCCTGTTTATTCCTTTTTTTCCACAGTTAACTTCACTACACTCGTCTTCCATATTTCTCTCAAAATCAATTTTTTTTTTTTTTTATGCAATTTCTAATTTATTTTAGTGTTTAATTTACTATTCCACTGATACAATTTAATGATTTAAATATTTCGCGTTGTTATTTAACCACTATTCAATCGAATAAATTGTGTTGTGTGTTTTAATTACAGTAAGAACAATATTTTAAACAAACTTCCTAGTAGACACGACTTGTATAGGTTCCGTTTTATTGCAATAAGACCATCTTCCGATTATATAATAATAAACTTGCATAGAACGCAGTACTATCCATTAAACAAGGAGGCTGCAACGAATCACCTCCTATGTGCTCCGGGCTTATCACAACATGAAAGTACTAATCAAAAAAGAACTCGTATTGAAAAAGGTGCCTTGAGGCCCACAGACCTATACAAGGCATTGATTGTCATTGTCAAAAACATGCAGAGTGGAGAATTCAACAAGGATATAAAACACCTTCAGCAATTCACTGAAACCCCGAAGGGCATCCCAATTGGAAGCTTAACTCCATTCATAGATGAGGAAGGTACATTAAGAGTCGGAGGTCGACTCGAAGCATCATCACTACCATACGAAAAAAAACATCCTCTGCTACTACCATACTCCCACCCATACACAAAACTACTTATGATTTGCATCCACGAAGAAAATCGACACTGCGGACCACAAGCACTGCTAGCAAACACAAGGCAGACATTTTGGCCCATCAATGGAAAAACCATAGCCAGGTCAGTAGTTCATCAATGCGTTCGATGTACCAAGGCAAAACCAAAATTTCTCACACAAGTCATGGGAAACCTACCAGCTCACAGAGTACAGCCAGCTCGTCCCTTTATAAACGCCGGAGTTAACTTTTGTGGGCCGATCAAAACTCACTACAAGATTAGAGGAAAGCATCCTCAGAAAACCTATATCGCGGTATTCTGCTGCTTTTCCACGAAGGCAGTACACCTCGAACTAGTGACAGACCTGTTCACTTACGGCTTCATCGCCGCAATCAAACGGTTTATAGGAAGACGAGGCAGCTGTCAACATTTATACTGCGATAATGCCACCAATTTCGTTTTTGCCAACAATCAACTTCAAGAACTAACCGAAATAATCCATACCGAGAAGTCAAAAGAGCAAATTCATAATGTCTTCAGTTCAAGAGGTATAGAATTTCATTTTATACCACCAAGAGCTCCTCATTTCGGAGGCCTTTGGGAAGCCGCAGTAAAATCGGCAAAATACTTATTGTTACGATCTTTAGGGGCGAGTTCATTAACATATGAGGAACTCGAAACAGCAGTAATCGAAGTTGAGGCGATTATGAATTCCAGACCCATCACCCAAATGTCAGCTGACCCCAACGACTTAATGGCACTCACACCAGGACACTTCATCATAGGAGAACCACTTACTAATCCTATTGATCCAAAAGCAGAGCCACGCAGGGGAAATCTTTCGCAAAATCTGACAACAATTACAAAGGATAAAAGAAGAATTCTGGAAACGATGGCAAAATGAGAACCTAAACGAACTGCATCAGAAACACAAATGGCGGCAAAAATCAAAAAATTTGCAACCCGGATCAATGGTCATCATCAAGGAAGATAATTGTCCTGTCATGAAGATGCCATTAGGAAGAGTACTCCAGACATATCCTGGAGCAGATGGAATCGTAAGAGTTGCCGAAATTCAAACAGCCGACTCTCTATTACGGAGACCAATTCAGATTAGCTCCTTTGCCGATTCAACCAGAGGAACCAGAGGGAACTAAAAATAAAATATCAACACTCTCAGAACCTTCCCAGGAACTTGAAGACGGTGAAATTGAACAAGATGAACCTGCTAGCCCACCACGACAAAAGGGCAAAGAAAAATCCGTTTAAGGTGTGTAATCTAGGGCTCTGGTCATCATTAGTAGCCATATTGATAATGTTACCTATAGCCATGTGCGACCAGGTCACAATATCACCTTTAACAACAACTCCAGGAATACATTTTGAAAACCTAGGAAAAGCTAGCATCATATCTGACCAATGGGACATAGTGGTGTACTAAGAATTAAAATCCTATTGGAAGGAATTAAAGGGGCTTAACAGAGGCAACGACAAATTCAGGGAGTCGTGCAAAAAGATGACAAGGGCTGACTCTTGTTTAGCGTTCGTACAAGTTTTTCAATTCCTTCTTCAAGACATAAATGACAAAGATGAGCTGTTACAAGAAAAGGTGTCTCGTTCAGAACGTGGTGCTGTCAACATAGTTGGAAATCTGGCTAATTCACTATTCGGAGTACTCGATTCCAATTACGCCCAACACATGTCCAATATCATATCAACCATTCATGTTAACGAGGATCATTTGATGCATCTGATGAGAAATCAGACATCATTAATCAATTCAACTGCAAATATAATGCGCAAAAATTAAGGAAGACTAGCGAAGCAATTTCAATTGCTGGAGACAGAGCTCAACGCGATAACAAACCAGCTTTACAAGACGAATGATCAGGAATATCAGTTAACACTATCCCAACTGATGCTTTCACAGTGTTTCCAAATGTTCATAGGCACCACTTACCTTTAAAAGACTCAAGCCCTTCTTCTGGACCTAATAACAGACGTTCATCATGGAAAAATAAGTGCCAACCTAATACACCCAAATCAATTAAAGCAAGAAATGACAAATATTAAAGCCAATCTACCATCAACATTGCGTCTCCTAGAGACAACCAGCGACATATCATTACTTTATAAATTGATAACTGCGGAAAGACGCATCGTTGATTCGCACGTAATATTCAAACTAGCAATACCGCTTGTCACAACCGAGCAGTATGAAATATACAGCATAATCCCAGTGCCAGTCTTGGTTAACGCATCATTTATTGCAATAAGATCATCTTCGGATTATATAATAATAAACTTGCATAGAACGCAGTACTATCCATTAAACAAGGCAGAATTCAACTCCTGCACAAGGATTTTAGAAAAAGATATCGTTTGCCACCAAATGCACCCTCTTACCCAGAAGGGCTCTAATATCAGTCTCTGGGAATTCAGCCTCTTGAACCAGGCTTTGGAGCACCCTTCTTGTCAACTGGAAGACTATCCAGATGAACAATTTTGGATACAATTGCATCAGTCAAATCACTGGGTATATTCGCTTCGACATCAAACCTCTATTAATAGCGTTTGTAAAGGAAACCTGCATCAAATCCGGCTAAGCAACTCAGGAGTACTTACAATTCTAGCAGGTTGCATTCTTAAACAAGAGCAGTTCACCATACAGGGACACAGTGCTCTCACAAGCACAATGCGAGCGTCTTTCATTCCAGCAAGCAACCTATCAGATTTCATCAATACCCACAAAAACCCCACAACAATGGTACATAATGCCATTCATTTTCGGAAACTGTCCAATGAGTTAGAGACCCTACAAACGGGGATCACGCAACAACAGCTGGATGAAACACTGATACAAATAAAGATCACCGACACCCATCAATTTATTGTCAGCTACCTTGCCAGTTTCTGTATTATAGTCGTCATGATACACATCATTTGGAGAACAATACGTGGCCGAAACTTTAATCTAAAACGCTTCCCGATACCAGCTCCACGACATCGAAATAGACGCTAGTGATCCGAAGAACCCTCCAACATCAACACTTCGGCATCAAGATGCCTTCACCCTTCATGTTTGAACAATAGTTCAAGGCGGGGAGTATGTTTAAACTCACCTGACCTACATCAAGTACATTTACATAATAATATCATCATAATAATCTTATTGCTTACTTGCAATTCATTACTTCTTTCCACATACATAAAATTTAAGTATATTAACCTACATTAAGTATATCAACATTCAAAATAACGTAATTGCTTAAATGCACTTTTTATTAATCAGCACTCAAAATAATATTTATTTGCACTTCTCCATTTTGTTCTTTCGTCACACCCTTTTTATGCTTCCGCTTACTTGACAATTTGGTGTTGAGAATTATTTGTAATAGTTTGTAATTTTATTAAGAATATTGTTAGTATATGAGGAGAATAAATATTGAATAAATTTACTTATCATTTAACCATCAAAGCAACTGTTTTCTTTCATTGACTTCCCCCCACCAGCGGTAAGAAGTCTTTTGAAACCAGCAATCCAATCCATATTACAACCAGAATTGAATCACGAATTCAAGCTATACAAAACATGTCAGAAAAACGATATATTCCAGTTCATGCACTGGAAGTATATCGCATCATTACGGTGACACACCCTAATTGATAAATACGACTACAATCGTACAGATCAGATAGAATATTATTCCGTTCAACACATTTTTCAAGCCTTTCAACCATTTTATTGCAGAATATTTTTGCTATAACATTAATGAATGAAATGCCTCTGTAATTTTCAGGAGAGTCTAGCGAACCTTTTTTGTTGTACAGGGAAAATGACAGATTTTTTAAAGGATGAAGGTATATCCCTATTCGCAAGGATTTTATTGAACAGAATTTTTAGATGGTTGTGAAATATAGGAGTTGCATTTTTGTAAAATTCATAGGAAATCCCATCTTCACCTGGTGCCTTATTATTTTTTGCTTTGCTTAGCACATCTTGAATTTCTTCAATTCCAATATCTACATCCAGTATTGGGTCAATGATTAAAGGTTCCGCAGTGTTTAATGTTAGACTAGAATCACTGGTGAGAAGACGACTAAAGTGAGTGGCAAGTGTTTCAGCCGGAATTCCAGTACCTATTTTATGGTTGGTTCCATTAATTTCCTTCGCAATTTTCCAGAAGTCATTCGGGTTTTTAGTATGGCCTAGTTCAAGTGCTTTTTCACGGTACATGACGTTTCGGTGCCGCCGTTTCAGTGTGGGACATTTCGCCGCCGACGTTTCACCGCCAGCAGTTTCGTGCTGGAAATTTCATTGCCGTCGTTTCACCACTGGACATTTCGGTGCCAGCTTTTTCATGACTAGACTTTTGAACGTTGATCGCAGGTAGGTAATGCAGTATTAAGTATTCAATATGGCGATTGATTTCTTTCCTATTTTGTTCCAAATGTGACCGGTCACAATAGAACAGAGATTTTTTGCCAAGTAATCTATACATGTAATAAAATTGTAATGGGTCGATGTCTGTACATTGAAGATATAGATGCAAAACTAATATGGAGAGTCTCTATTAGACCCACAGAAGCCAAAACAACCGTTCTTAGGATTTTTGTCTGTCTGTCTGTCTACTGCATGGAATTGAATGCGGTTTTCGCAGATTTATTTATAGTACGCCAACTTAAAATATAGGCTACATTTTACCGCAGGAAAATATATAGATAGATAGATAGATATATAGATTTTATTAATAATTCGTTGTAAACAAAATCATTGCAAAATATTTAAAAAATCTTAATATGTAATATAAATATTACAGTATTATTGACATAACATTTAATGTTGTCTGCCAGGTTGGCTAAATATACTAATATAAATAATATTATAAAATTATTAAAATAGTAGGCTACATCATTATTTATTTTCTTTCGTATTCCTATTTTTCATTACTTTATATAAACTTTCTATTATTAATTAGGTACTTTGTATAGTAATATTTGTAATTAGCAAAATTCATTTAATACTAACTCTCTATACTTTACACAATAATTTAAGAAACTGAAAAGAGATGGAAAGTTTTTGCCGTTTAGAATTTGATAGAGCTCTTCAAGAGAAAGTATACTTTTGCCGAAACATACAAGTCTAGAGTTCTTGAAAATTGGGCATCTGCCAATAAAGTGGTACGTATTTTCCGCCTCATCCAAGTTGCAAATTGTGCAAATACCGACCGTATCTTTTTTAAAAGCTTTGGCATTAATATTGAGGAGCCCGCCCCTAGCTTTGAGAACTAGACTTACCAAATGGGAAGAGTTTTTGTCGACAAAGTATGGTTGGATGTTGTAATCAAGATGAGGGTATAGGTCATGGAATTGTGAGTTTCTAGCACTACTGATGTTATTAGTGGTTTCTGAACTTCTCAGGCTTTCTAGAATTTGTTCGTGCAGATCGAATAAAGAAGAAGTAAAAGAGTTATCATCTATAACTATATCCAGGTCAGTACATATATCTCTCCACTCGCGGGCCCAATAAATGTTTTCAGCGATTGTCTCTTCCGCAAGGATACGTGTCAATCTTGAACTGGGGGAGTTTAAGGGTTTTTCTAATGTAGTTAAAATGGAGTCGTAGGGTTTGAATAAATTGAGAGTGAAGGCCAGTCTCCAAATGTAACATATAGTTAGGGGTGTTACTGGGGAGGTATAACATTTTTTAATGAAAAATCGAAACAATTTTTCAACCTGTTCAAAACGCTTGAAGCCCCATACTTGAGCGCCATAAAACATAATTGATTTTGCTGCTGTGTCAAAAATCTTAAGTTTTTTGGAAATAACTATTTTAGAGTTCTGATGGCTGGGTGCTGTATGAATAGGGTAGACCCTGATTGGTATCAACATGGCGATGCCCAGCGTTGCAACTGTCTCATACGCATCAATTGTATGATGAATGCCCGAAGTACGACACTAAGTTTATTCTTGGTGACTTCAACGCCAAAATCGGAAAGGAGGGTAACTTTGGCTCGACAGTCGGAAAGCATAGCCTGCACGACAACACTTCCGGTAACGGACACAGGCTAATCGACTTTGCTGCGGGGCGAAATGTCATCTTAGCTAGCACATACTTCCCACACCTCAATATTCACAAGGGGACCTGGCGGTCTCCTGATCAAAATACCGTCAACCAAATTGATCACATTGCGATTGATAGCAGACATGCGTCCAGTGTCATGGATGTCCGCACTTTCCGAGGGGCCAACATAGACTCGGACCACTACCTTGTTGTAGCTAAAGTGCGAATGCGGATCTCCACCAGACCGCAGAACCGAACATCCACTGTGAGAAAGTTTGATGTTGCTAAGTTACAATCGCAAGAGACCGCCACAACCTTTGCCAATCATGTCTCCTCTTATCTCTTGACAAGCCCGGCGCCTGCGCCAAACCCAGAGGCCCAGTGGCAACATTGCAAAATGGCCATCAAAACCGCTGCCACGGATGTTTTGGGTTTCATTAGGCGACCACAACGAAACACCTGGTTTGATGATGAGTGCAGGCTCGCACACTTGGCCAAAGACGAAGCCTATCATGCAGTTCTGAATGCCAGAACTAGAGCTGCCAAGAGCGCTTTCCGTGCGGTGTACCAGCAAAAGAGGAAAGAGGAACATCGGCTTTTCAGAAAAAAAAAAAGAGAACTGGAAAAACGAATGGTTGAATCTATTGAGGGGTGCTACGGCAGAAGCAATGTTCGAAAGTTCTACCAAAGGGTAAAGCATTCGTCCAAGGGTTACAAAGCCCGAGCGGAAGCATGTAGAGACGAGGGTGGGAATGTCGTTGTAGATACACAGTCGGTGCTGATAATTTGGAAAGAACACTTCTGCAGACTGTTAAACGGCGAAGACAACCAACTAATCGCTGTCAGGCAGAATAATCCATTCGATTTGGATGATGATGAACAAAATTTCCGTCCTCCCGACCAAGAAGAAGTTCGGATAGCAATATCTAAACTAAAGTCCAACAAGGCTGCTGGAGCTGATGGCCTTACGGCTGAACTCTTCAAAGCAGCGGGAGATGACTTGGTGAGGAGCATACACCAACTCATCTGTACAATCTGGTCGGATGAAAGTATGCCTGACGAATGGAACCTCAGCATTGTGTGCCCTATCCACAAGAAAGGAGATACTCTAAGCTGCGCCAACTACAGAGGTATAAGTCTCCTAAATGTCGCCTATAAAATCTTGTCGGCCATTCTGTGTGAACGTCTGAACCCTTTCGCACGTGAACTGATTGGCCCCTAACAGTGTGGTTTCAGACCCGGTAAGTCAACCGTCGACCAAATTTTCACACTTCGGCAGATTTTGGAAAAGACCCAAGAATTCCAGATCGATACTCACCACCTCTTTATCGATTTTAAAGTCGCCTATGACAGCGTAAACAGGAACGAGCTATACAGAGCCATGTCGCTTCTTGGCATCCCTGCCAAACTCGTTCGATTGTGCAGGATGTCTATGGAGAACTCTTGCTGCTCCGTCAAGGTTGGTAAGAACACCACCGACTCATTTAATGTCGAGAAAGGCTTACGACAGGGTGACGCGCTGTCATGTAACCTCTTCAACATCATTCTTGAGGCAATCGTACGCAACTCGCATGTCAACACTAGCGGTACGATTTTTTTTAGATCCGTTCAATTACTTATCTATGCTGATGATATTGACATTATTGGAAGAACGAAGCGCGCTGTCAGTGGAGCATTCGCAAGTATTGAAGTGGAAGCGGCTCGAATGGGTCTGGCTGTAAATGAAGATAAAACAAAGTATATGCTTTCAAAAACGATTGACAATGCGCAGCCTCAACCAAAGCAGCTACAAAAACTTCTGATTTACTACCAGAACGTAAACGGCCTCCGGACAAAGACCAACAAGGTCTATAAAAATGTAAATAATATTCCGCATGATGTCCTTATATTGACAGAAACTTGGCTGAACTCATCTTTTGCTGACACAGAGTTATTTGATTCCAATTTCCAAATTTTTCGTCGTGATCGTCATAATGACCCCAATATAGCTACTGTTGGAGGAGGATTATTACTAGCCGTTCGTAATAATATGTTTTGTAATCTCCTCGACGATTTTTTGGACTCCAACCTCGAAATAATATGTGTGAAAATATCAACCCCGTCTGGTCATTTATATGTAGTTGTTTGCTATATCCCGCCTTCTTCTACAAGTGATGTCTACAATAAACTTATCGATTGCTTGGAATCTATAAATGACAAAATTGAACCTTCAGATGAACTTTTTGTTATTGGTGACTTTAATTTGCCAAATCTTGAATGGACTAAATCATCGGAACATGAATCTTATCATGCTGCTAATGCGTTGAGCAATAACGAAGTTCTTTTTATCGATGGAATGATTTCATTTGGTCTTAATCAATTAAGCAATGTCAAAAACCAATTTGGTAAAATTTTAGACCTTGTATACTTTTCTGACCTTAATAATTCTGATGGAACTGTGATACTTTCGGATGCAAAACTCATTGAGGAAGATCGGCATCATCCTGCATTATCTATCTCATTAAACCTAAATATTATTAATGTAACTTATCATTGTAAGAATATGCATGAATTCAATTTTAAAAAATGTAATTTCTCAGAACTCTATCGTTTATTGCAAGATATTAACTGGAATAGTTTATTTTTTAATGTCAGTTTTGATGAAATGGTCTTTCGTTTTTATAAAATTTTATTTGATTGTTTCTTAGAAACCATTCCGCTACGAAAAATAAGACCTTTAAATAACACTCCACCGTGGTTTGATCAACATATTAAAACTCTTAAAAATAAAAGAAACAAGGCTTGGGTGAAGTTGAATCGAATCTGGAGCGTCGAGGCTCAAAATGATTACATTAATCTAAGAGATGAGTTTATTAATTACTATAATTTTCTTTATTCGGACTTTATCACTAAAACTGAAGATGATCTTAAATCTAGCCCCCGAAACTTCTGGAAATATGTCAATTGTAAAAGAAAATCTGATGGTTACCCAAATAATATGTGTTATCAAAATTCTGAGAGTCACAACCCAGAGGACATAGCAAATATGTTTGCCGAATATTTGCAGTGTGCTTTTGAAGTATCTACTTGCGATACAAATAATATTCCCTCTGTTGATGAGTTTTTACATCTTAATTCGATTAACTTTACTATTACTGAGGAAACTATCTTAGAGTATATTAAAAAATTAGATAATTGCTTAAGTCCTGGTCCTGATGGTTTTCCTGCTTTTATGTTAAAAAAATGTGCAATATATATGTCATATCCGTTATTTTTACTTTTTAATCAGTCTATAAATAGCTGTAAGTTTCCGACCCTCTGGAAAAACGCATTCCTTATTCCTACTCATAAGAAAGGTAAAAAAAATTTGATTTTAAATTATAGACCAATTGCTAAACTATCTGCTATACCCAAAATGTTTGAATCTATTATTTGTGATATCTTGTCTTTTCAATGTTCCTCCGTTTTATGTGACAACCAACATGGCTTTGTTAAAAAGAGATCCACTATAACCAATTTGTTACAGTTTACTACATTTTGTATTGACGCGTTTGAAAAAAAACAACAAGTTGACTGTATTTTTACTGACTTTAGCAAAGCATTTGACAAGCTAAACCACCATATTCTTTTAAGAAAATTGCAATATATGGGTCTTAACGATAGATTTGTTTTGTGGATATCCTCATATCTTAAAGATAGGTTATATAGTGTTGTTTTTAAAAGTGAACGTTCTAAATGTTTTACTGTTAACTCCGGTGTACCTCAGGGTAGCCACCTTGGCCCGTTATTATTTGTACTATTTATTAACGATCTTCCGTCCGTCCTAGTAAATTCTTTGTCTCTTATATATGCCGATGATGTAAAAATTTTTCGTACAATCAACTCTGTAGAAGACTGTGATCTCTTACAAAAAGACCTTCAAAGTTTCTGGGAATGGTGCAATATTAATGGTTTAGTTTTAAATATTGACAAGTGTAAAACAATGTGTTTTACACGCAAGAAAAATGTGATTATCTATAATTATGCGATTGATTTGTCACCTCTTAGTAACCTGTCTTGCTTTACTGACCTTGGGATAGTGTTGGACTCAAAATTAACTTTTATTGACCATTTTGACTATATTATTAAAAAAGCTAACATGACTCTCGGTTTTATTAAAAGATTTGCTCGAGAATTTCGTGATCCCTATGTTCTAAAAACTCTTTATGTCTCATTCGTAAGATCCATCTTAGAGTATGGTTGTGTTGTATGGGCACCATATTATGCGGTTCATATAAATAGATTGGAGTCCGTTCAAAGAAGATTTATGAGATTTTGTTTAAGATTTCTACCATGGTCGAATAGAATTATCTTGCCACCTTACGCTCAACGTATTCAATTAATAAATCTTCCATCTCTAACGAGTCACAGAGCATATCTACAATTTTGTTTTATTGTCGGGATAATCAATGGATCCATAACAGCCCCATTGATACTTTGTCGATTAAATTTCATAGCTAGTCAGTATAATTTGAGAAGGCAGTTGCCAATTTCCAACATTTATAGTAGATCAAACTACGGTGCTAATAGTCCTTTAAATCTCTTAATAAATATTTACAGTCAAAATTCAAATTTAATTAATTCCACCAATGACAATGTAAAATCACTCAACTTAAGAAAAATATTTGTTATCCAAAATAATCCATAATGTACATTAGATATTTAATGTTTTTTTTTCCTTTTTTAATACATTATTGTAATGGAAGTTGTATATTATATAGGTACTAGTTTTTAAGATATATTATATGTAATAAGAGTTAACGTTAGTCTTTAACGTATTAAATAAATAAAGTCGATGCTGTCCTCGGGTGAAGTAGATCATCACCGTAGGCTCGGACAAAACGTCACAATGGACAGATATAACTTTGAGGTTGTCAAGGACTTTGTCTTTTTGGGTTCCACTATAACCTCTCAGAACAACATCAGTGAAGAGATCAGTCGAAGAATCACTCTTGCCAATCGCTGTTTCTTCGGGCTAAGAAGGCATCTTAGTAGTAAAGCCCTCTCTCAAAGGACCAAGGAGACACTATACAAGACCCTTATCATCCCAGTCCTGCTGTATGGGGCAGAAGCGTGGACACTGACACAATCGGATGAATACAGGCTGGGGTGCTTTGAGAGAAAGATTCTTCGGGTGATATTGGGGCCTGTATGTATCAATGGAGTATGGAGGAGAAGATTCAATGACGAACTGTACGGGCTATACAGCGACATTGACTTGGTTAAGAAGCTGAAAATTCAGCGGCTTAGATGGCTGGGTCATGTGGAGCGTATGGACGAAAACGCTCCTGCCCGACGAGTCTTCAATTCCAACCCGGAGGGCCGACGCAGTTCTGGAAGACCCCATCTAAGGTGGCGCGATCAAGTGGTAAACGACCTCAACCAACTTGGTGTGCGCAACTGGAGGCCACTGGCTAGGGACCGGCCTAGCTGGCGAGGATTGTTGGTTGAGGCCGTGGTCCACAATGGACTGTCTGCGCCACCTTAAGTAAGTAAGTAAGTAAGAGTTCTTTATATAATTTGAGCACGTTGCATTGATTGCATTTTTTGACACAACCAGCCTTGAGTCGAGATGTTTATTAAAAGACAAATTAAAGTTAAGAATAACACCCAGATATTTATACTGATTGACTACTTCAATAAGATTTTCCCCATAATTCCATTTTAGGTTTCTAGAAACTCTTGTACCTTCACGGAAAATAACAATTTTGGACTTATTTAAGTTTATTTTCAAACCCCAAAGCGTGCAATAGTTGAAAAGATGATCAATCATACGTTACAAATCGACCGGGCAGTCAGAAAGTAAGACAAGATCATCTGCATAGAGTAGAATTTTGATAACCCTATTCGCCACAAACACCCCACCAGGCAAGTTTTCATGAAGGTCATTCAAGTAAAGAGCAAATAGGAGTGGGCTTAACAAACACCCTTGCTTCACACCCTGGCTAACCAAGAAGGATTCCGACAATGAAGTTTGATCCCACACTCGACTTGTCGTGTTCTCATATAGCTGTTGCAGAATTCTGATGACCTTTGAAGATAATCCGTAACAAGACAGTTTATAAAATAAGGAATTACGTGGTATTAAATCAAAGGCGCAGGAAAAATCCACAAAGAAAGCGAAAGTGTTTTTCTGTTTCTTGCGGTTGAGGTGTACGATGCTAGTAAGGTTGAAAATATTGTCAGTGGTGGAGTACCCTTTACGGAAACCCGCCTGGTATTCACTGAGGATACTATAACAGTCAATCCAGCTATTAATTCTACTAAGGATAAGACCCGTGAAAATTTTTTATATTGTATCAAGAAGCGAAAGACCTCGATAGTTTGTAACAATATTTGGGTCCCCCTTTTTGTGTAGGGGTATAATAATCGATTTTCTAAAAGAAGAAGGAATCCGTTCAGAGAGATAAATTTGATTGAGTAGGCATAGAACTTCTTCTAAAAAGGAAGATGGAGCATTTTTGTAAAATTCGTAGCTGACTCTATATTCTCCCGGGGCTTTTTTATTTTTTGCTCTTTGTAGTACTTGCAAGAGCTCCCACATATCAAAAGGAGAATCGAGAAAATGATCTATTTTTTCAGGCATAGTCCAAGAGATCTGTAGATCAATTTCAGATTGTGAAAAAAGTGACCTGAAATATTCCATAAAATCATCGCTTTTCAGATTGCCGCTTAGTTTTGGGGTACATTTCTTCATCGAGTTAGCTAACTTCCACCAATCACTAGCATTCCTAATTGTATTGAGTTTTTTCAATGTTTTTGTATGCAAAGTTGATTTTTTTACTTCTACAGATATTAATGTACTTAGAACGCCTCTCCATGTAAATTCTTTTATAAAGTCCGAAGCTATATTTCCGGTAAAGATTGAGCTGTTTCAACATCCTATTCCGAGCGCGGACACATTCATAGTCAAACCATTTATTTTTTGGAACAACATTTTTACAAACAGTTCCCTTACCAACCGCTTTCGTAATCTTGTTCAGGAGAGAATCGACTTTTTCATCCATTGTTTTGCTTGAAAAAATATAACGGCTATTAGATAGGCGTCTGTGAGTGTCTACATATTTTACAAGGTTATTTTCAGACCAATTGAGTTTTGGAGGAAGCACCAATTGAGTAGGGTTCTGATTCGCAGCTGAAGGGAGAGAAAGGCATAGGGTCAGGGGCATATGATCAGAAAATGCTTTGCTAGGTACACAGAAATTTTCTATCAAAGGTAAAAAGTCAAACGAACATGCACAATAGTCTATAACTGAACTACCTAAGGTACCACAGAAGGTAAACTCCCCATTATTATCACCAATCATTCTACCATTGATGATTACCGCACCTACATTCTCAAAAAGATCTAGTAGTTTTTTGCCTTTAGAATCTATAGTTTTATCTTTAGACGTTCGTATCTCAGAGACAAGGGGAGCGCTACTCAATAAACACCTATCAACAATTTGGGCCTCAGCCGTGCGAGCATTTAAGTCGCCAAGTATACAAAAAGACTCAATATCCATATTTTTTAAAAAACTTTCAAATTTATCAAAATCAGCCGTCCAATTTGTTTTATTTGAACCATTTAAATAGCGAGGTATAAAGCGGAAATTCGCATCACCAAACTTAGCAGAGAGAACAATATTACCAGATATTTCAAGAAATCTAAACGAAAATTTATCTTTTAAGCTTTTTCTAAATCCAAATAAACACCCACCAATTGCGTGGCCAGCACTATGAAATTTAGTCGCATCATCCCAGTACAAGTAAAAATCACTAAAATAAATTGAAAAGTTACATCTTTTATCATTCAAAACATTAGTTTCATATAAAAAGAATATATCAAATTGATTAATATAAGAAAAAAAATTACTAAAAACAAGTTTACTCTTTAAGTTTGCTACATTACATGAAACTACCTGACAGACATTATTTGGTTGCTAATTTTTAGGTTGATCACTAGATGAGGCTTGCGGCTCAGGAACTTTAGCAGTAGATTTAGGTGTCTCTCTTATACTTATGTCACAAGTGAAATTGGCTTTTGTGACAATCCCTCGGAGAAACTCGGCATCCTGGATCTTCGCAGCTTCGATTTTGCCATTGTTCCATATGAACTGAGTATCGTTAACATAGATACAGAACTCTCCAAAACGAACTTTGATATTTTCACATCCTTTGGCAATGTTTTTTCCTAGTTGACGTAATTGGAATCTCTTATTACGTTCAATGGCAGTATAGTCTTTCTGTACGAAGATAGAAGACCCTTTAAGGTTCTGCCTAGCTGCAATTATATTGTTGACTTGTACGGCTGAGTCCAGTGAGAAGACGAACGACTTCCCACCATGAAACTGTCGGGATTCCTTAACGAGTGCTGTTGTGTTCAGAACATTGGAGCACAGATCATTGAATTCGGCAACAGCTGATTGGGTGTTTTTGTTTTTTAGCCCACTAACAACAATGTTTGCTCGTCGAGATGATTTGTCAATGAACTCCAATCTATTTTTCATTGACTGCAACTCTTCTTTAAGCTGAGTATTTTCTGAACGCAGGTGCTGAATCTCCATACTGAGAGACTGTAGGTCGTCTTTACGTGCGACGTCGTGCAGTTTCGAGTCCAGAGCAGCGCTGAGTTTAGAGTCAAACAAAGACCAAGAAAAAACATCATTACTTGGTGACTGGCATTGGCTCGTCGAGGAAAATGGCATTATTGTTTTGTTTAATGAGTGTTTTTTTGCAAAATTGGAAGCACTTTGGTCAGGGGAAGTTTCTTGGCGCCCGCGTTTTTTGTGAACTTCCATATATTTTGTGGTTATGTTTAGTCGCAAACACTTTTATATATATTTTCGCCAAAACAACACTTTTTGATAGATAATTTTATAGAACTTGGGAAAACAATCGTTTAAAGTTTCAAATAATAAAGTATAATTTATTTAATTATATAAAATAATGATTTTTTAGGAATTTTAAGCGGAGTGTTATTAAACTGACGTGTGACGTTTATCAGAGCAAAGTTGCCAACCAATATATAATTCTGGTTATTTTTTTAATTTTGCTGCAATCGAAAGTTATTCAATGAACTTAGCGCAAAATTAAAAGATTTTAAGGAAGTTAGCGTCTCACTTACATAACGGCGCTGGAAATCATAAAAATAGCGCAACATCTACCAACATATACATGAATAGAAAAAAGTTAGTCGTTCTGAGTAGAAGTTACATCAAAAACATCATAGATGGCGCTATTTACAGCCATATAGACAATGTCTCATTCAGCGAAAGCAAACATCGAAAAATAATGTAACCATAAAGAACGGTAAACGAGCAATACTTACGCCGAAAACGGATGAAGCGGAGCTTAACCCTCCAACTTTGCAATTTAAACCGTTATGATACTTCGAAATAATATTATACAGAAGCCAAAAATCTTACGGCTGTAGAGCTGGTAAAGTATGTAGTTTTCATACCACGCATACCCCCCATTTTGAAATGGTTTTGCAAAAACAAAAATATGTATATATACTTTATTCTTAAATCCACGCATACGAAGTAGCGGGCAAAAGCTTGTAATAAATATATATAAATTATAAGGCGTTTTTTTTTTTGGTTCACAGCAGAGCCCGAGTTGTCAAAAAAAGGGTCGCTGCAGCAAGCAAAGTAGCTGAGGTACAATTTGCGAAAAAAAATAGTTCACTTAAAGCAGCAAACATGAATTCAATGGTGTAGTATTAAACTTGTGTTTATTTGTCAATAAATAAAAAAAAAATCGTGTTTTGCAATAAATTGTGCTTTATTTTGCTCAATAAAATTCCTCCATTAGTAAGAAAGTATTTATTTTTTTTTCGTTGCAAATATCAGAAGTAGTGCAGCACGTTCGAAAAGTTCAAGTTCATTGAACTTTTACTACAGATATTTTTTGTACTTCAGCTGCAGCTTCACATATTGTAGCCGTGCTATATAAATTACGTCCTTTTAACTTTGACAGTGCTACATACTATAGCTGGAGCTACACCCAGGAAGTAAGGTAAGACCGCACATGGTGGAACTGAATTCAGCGGAACTGCACTACAATGGAACTTCAAGCAGAAATTTCTTTACTTTGTGGCAAAAATAAATAAAATATTCTAAATTGCATTCTTCTGTCGCGAACTGTTGCGTGCTGAAGTTTACGTATAGTTCGAGTGCAGTTAAGGTGCGCTTTAGCAGTTCAGGTTCGGTTTAAAAAAAAATGTGAAATGAAATGCAGTTCCGCTGAAGTTTACATGAGCGGTCAACCACACATGGTGGAACTAAGCTTCAGCTGAACTGCACTTCACTTCATGACGATTTTCAAACATCATACTTTCTTATCGTGCGATACATTGATTGAAAGGTGGAACTCCCTAGATTAGTAATATGGATTTTTTAAGTTGCTAAGACGCTAGGTTCAGCCGCAATTCAAGTTTAAAAGTGTCAATTTTGATACCCGTAGTAGGCTTTGTTTGGCCGCAAATCGCGTTTAAATATAAAAGTCGATTTTTATATAATGCGATGCATCAATTTAATGGTGGCACTTCCTAGATAACGAATATGCATTTTTTGAGTCGCTAGGTAACTAAGTTAAGACGCGAACCTAAAAATATTTTTTTTAAATATTTTTCAAGAGATAAAATTTAGTGTAGTGCAAACTGCGTACTAGGCTTTAAGGTGTCTTTACATGGAGCTGTATGGAGAGTATGGATAGTATGGATTATCAAAATCTTCAAGATTGAGATTGATACATTAAATTCCCTCGAAAATAAACATGGAAATGAATTATAATTATCAAAATTGAAAAAAAATTAAAATTATAAAATCAAATGTATGTAAATGTGTATATAAAAGCGGATGTGTGTTTGTGTTACCTATAGACTCCAAAACGGGTGGGCGGATTTAAATGGAATTTTCAGGTATTCTTAAGACTACCCCAGCGGGTAATGGTGTGAAGTTTGGTAGCGATCGGATTAACAAAATTTTGTTGACATTTATGTGCCATTTTCCCTACAAATTAATTAAAATTAGATTTTTTTACATATATTTTTTCTGATTTTTGTTAAGTTTTTATATCTTCAATAAACCCAGTTTGATAGGGTCTTATGAGGACGCCTTCGAAGGTTTATGAGAAGCTTGGCTAAAATTCAGTAAGGGTAAAGTTTAAGTCCACAAAAATAAAAATCTTAACACAAATAAAGAAATTACTTTTCGTATGTATTCATTTGAATTGTTATCTGAAGTCTTGCTCAAATTGCAGTTTGCCAGAAATGCCTTTTAAGTGCACTTTGTCAAATAACTAACAAATATCATCAGCGAGTAGACTGCAAAGTTTAAGCACACGCAACCGCACTATCGGACACTAGCTATTCGTCAGCGGAACAGAGTGACACCATCCGACCAAATAAAATTCCTATGAAATTTGGTCAAAATTCGGTGAGTTTGGTTTTAATATTTTCTTTGGTAGGGTTTTCTGATGACACTTGGTAAAAAATCGGCTAAGGGGGGTGCAACAAATTGGACTGCAAAGTTTAAGCCCACAAAAATAAAAATCTTAACATAATGAAACAAATCACTTATCTTGGGTATTCATCTGAGAGTTTATCTGAAGTTTGCTCAATATTCAGCGATTGGACTGCAAAGTGTTAGCACATGAGAAATGAAATTTGATGATAACAAAAGTAAAAATCTTAACATAATAAAATAAGAAGAAAAACTGATGAAATCGCTAATTTCTTGGATGTTAACTCAAGTGTATTGGCTTGAGATTGTAATGAAGCTTTGGTAGGATCTTCTGAGGTGGCCCACGAGGCTTTATTGCAATGTGTGTTTGTATGTTCCATATGGACTCCAAAACGGCTGGATGGATTATAATGACATTTTCAGAAAATCGTCAGTTAAGCCCAGCGATGTTTGATTACATCATTTCCCTAACAAATGTATGTAAAATTATTTCTTTTATATTTTTCTTAGATTCAAACGATTGATCAGATTGTGATGAAACTTTGGTAGGGTCTTCTGAGTACGCCTACGAAGGTTTGAAATGGTTTGCAACATATGCATTTTTAGTGCACTTTGTCAAATTACGATAATTAATTTCAAAAATTGTCAGCCATTGGGCTGTAAAGTCTTAACCCATAATAAATGTAATTGGATTTGCTCAAAATTCGGCGAAGCAGTTTACAACAAATTAATTTTAAGGTTACTTTGCCAAATTACTAACAAATTTTAAAAATTGTCAGCTATTTTACTTCAGTCGATAAAATAACGGTATCGACGATCATGTGTGTTCATTCGCTGCAAGACCCGTCAACCAAAATATTCTCAAAACGACGTTTGGATATCGGGATTCGGGAATGGCAAAGTTCGAGTTGGCGTGATCATTAAAAATGAGATTTCATCCCCGCCGAACTTCTGGCAAATGTAACTCAACATTCAAGCCTTTGCGTTGTCGACAATGCATTCAGAGTCTAACAACCTAATACAAAAATCAGGATTGGCTATGCGAACGTGCAATTTTGGCACCAAAAAATGATGATGTCAAAAAAACTCAATGAGCAAATTCAATTTAAACTGTCCAGCGAAACTGTCAAATACAAATCCATCGACAAAGTAATGGATAACGAACAAGCCGTCAATTACCTGACTTAATTTTTTAATTGCTTATTCGGAACTTGAACGCACCAAAAAATTGCAATGGAACCAGATTGACCCAACAAAAATTTTCATCAAATATATTAAGGAGTACAAATATTTTAAATAAAAAAACACTTATTCGCGGTACAGGACCCATTATTATTAATATTTTTACATATTATTATTTAATAAAAACTATTTTTTCATTTTTTTTTTCTGGAAAATCGAGTTGGCCGTACTCCCTTACTGTTGTTTGAACATCAAAATCTTCACATCCATTTTCATTTTCAAAATATTCTGATATTGATTTCTTTGGCAGCAATTCTTCTAAATTAAAAATAGGAATTATAAAACAATTTCATTTGAAATTGGTGAGGCTGAAAACAATGACACAATATTTATTGAATCTGAGGAGGTACGAAGTCCGCCGGGTCAGCTAGTAGTTTATAAGATGTTAAGCAAATCAAAACATAATTAATAAATATTTTTTTGTATTTTTTAAAGCATTCTTTAAAACGTTTTTTTAAAATGTAATAGGTATTTAGACACGGTTCATTAATTTCGTTTTAAATGATAAGGATATGTATTTGCGGAATTATCCATTTTGATAAGCCTTGCGGGTGAAGGGCAAGTAGGTGAAGTCGCCTTTCGTAGTGCTTGAGATCGGATCCTCCGAAGATGATCTCACCTCCCTGCAATGCACTGGGATCCCTGTTTAGGTTGAACGAGAATACTGGAGCTGGGATCAAGCTGTTCGAAGATCCGGAAATACCTAACAAATATAAATTAAACAACAAAATTATGTGTCATCCCATTCTCAACCGCAGTCAAGTCAAGGAAGAAAACAAGAAAAGCACATTCCATTTCGTTCCAAATTTAATTTGCGGCAAAACTAAGCGTCCCAGCAAATTTAAAATGCTTATTCGTGATCTAGGGAGTGCCACCTTTCAATCGCTGTATCGCATGATTTGAAAAAAAGACTTTTTTCTTTAAACGCGATATTCGGCCAAACTAAGTTTAATACGGGCATCAAAGTTGACATCTTTAAACTTGATTTGCGGCAAAACTAATAGCGAGTTTCATTCACGAAAAGAATTGCTCTTTCTGCCAAAAGTTTTGATCTTTTTCACTTTTGAGAGTTTCATTCATTCAAAAAATGCAATTCTAGATCGATCTTCAACATGAAAGAATGCATCTCTGATGGGTGGGGAGAATCGATCTGAATACTTTTCTGTCAAACGTCAGATGCGAAATAATTTTATTATTTTTTGTTGTTTGTTGTGAAATTGTGCCAGTCTGTGATAAATATAACAAAAATAAACAAATAATGAACGAAAAACTTTATTAAAATGTAACATTCCAATAATTTCATTCCATTTCATACTGCTAGGTACTCAGCCTTATGTCATTCAGACACGTCACTTGTGTCTAGGGTACGACAAATTGCTTCAGAACTGGAGGATCAAAGGGAAACATTGTCGGACAATTTAAAGATGTGCCGGATAATTAGTGGCTTGACACCAAAGTTCCAGAATTTTCGTACAGTTTGGTATAACATCAAGGAATGTCGAACAATGGAGACACTTTTATCGAAACTGCAACTGGAGGAAGACCAGATGAAAAACAATGAACGGGATGGTTTACATCATGAAGAAACCAAAGCACAATAGGTGGCATTTAGTGCCAAATGCGCGGGTGCAGTTAGAAAGAAAAAGAAAGGCAACAATTACAAAGATAAATCGGTGTGTCATACATGTGGTCAAATAGGTCATTGGAAGCGCGAATGTCTGCAAAACAAAAGCAAAAACAGCTTGAATAACAACAAATTAGTAAAATCTGTTTCTTATGCAGACGATGTTACACAGACGATTTTCTTTCGGCTGACTATGCTGATGTGTGGTTAGCGGACTCGGCAGCAACGCGACACACAACATTTCGACGAGATTGGTTTTCAATATTTTCTTCTGAAGGGTGTGATGCTATTTTTTTCGAGGCTGAGGTTAGCTCGTCGGTGTCCAGGGTGTATCAATAAGAAAGCGAAAACTTTTGATTTAAGAAGTTGCGAACTCAAAATCTTTTATTATTTTTCTTCAACTTAACAATGTATTGCATATGAAACTTCAATTTAACATTTTCTTTTTAACAATCAAAATTTAATGAATACAAAAATTAAATTAACAATTTATTTCATTCAATATATTTTAATTCAAACTTCAACTTAAGACTAGGTCTGTGGGGATCCTAAGAAACCGTCCACGACATAAACGTGTGGCCTATTGCCGGTCTGTTGTGTTTTACTCTTCAAAGCAAAACGCTCCACGACATAAACTGGTGGCCTATTGCCGGTCTAGCGATCCTCTACGAAGCAACGGAGAGGAAAGCCGACATGAAGGGTTGAGCAGAGCTCGGCCTGTAATTCCTCCTTACTTAAACGGAGGGACTACGGCATAAACAAGTGAGAGTAAACTCGGTCTACAGTATTGCTTAAAGAAGCAATAGCTGCGACATAAACAGGTCTGTGGTGTGTACTCTGTAAAGTAAACGATCCACGACATAAACTGTTGGCCTAATGCCGGTCTAGCGATTCTCTACGATGGACAACGGAGAGAAAAGCCGACATGAAGGGTTGAGCAGAGCTTGGCCTGTAATTCCTCCTTACTTAAACGAAGGGACTACGGCATAAACAGGTGAGTATAAACTCGGTCTACAGTATTGCTCAAAGAAGCAAAAGCTGCGACATAAACAGGTCTTTGGTGTGTACTCTGTAAAGTAAACAATCCACGACATGAACTGGTGGCCTATGGCCGGTCTAGCGATTCTCTACGATGGACAACGGAGATAAAAGCTGACATAAACGGTGAGCAGGGCTCTTTCACGGTATAAATACCAAAAATTAATTTAAAGCTGCTGACTGGTATTCCCATACAGTATGCCTTAAGGTGAGAGACGAACTCCTTGGTGCGCTTGATTAGCACCGAAACCACTGGCGGAGATTTCGAATCTGATTTTCGGTGTATTTTCCACTCCTCCTTATGTATATTTCTGGAAAGACACAGTGTGAAGTGAAAGATAAAATGCTAATTTACCTATGAATATTTCATTACTGTGTTCTTTTGTCGCTTGCTAATGTTATGGCTATTGCAAGGTCTATTTCAGTGGCTAAGGGGCCCAGGGTTGGCGGGTGTTGTCGGTGGTTGTTTTTGTTGAGTGCAGTGGAATGTGGAATGGCTTCGTCTATGTTGGTTGATGAAGGCACTGTATGCGGTGGGGTGTAGGATGGTTTGGTTTATGGTGATTGATGGTCGTTCCATTAATCGATGCTTAAAATTGTTGATGCACAGTGATGATTCCCGGTAGTGGCCATAGGATAGAAAGTGGAAATTTGTAACTTCGTTACATTCCCCCCCTACTTAATGTGACGAGGACTTTCTCGTCAAAAAGGTATTCGGCGGCAAGTTTTTTTTTGTTTATGTTTTTTTTTATGATTTTTTTTTTTATGATTTTCTTATGGTTTTTTTTATGATTTTTTTCTATGATTTTTTTTTTATGATTTTTTTTTAAATAATCCATTTAGAGTATTAAAAATACATTGTCTAGGAGCGGTGACTAATGGGCCTGTGCTAGAAGCTGCACCAACTGTTGCTGCCGGGAAAGGAAGGGATTAGCGAGCGGTTTCGACAGACTGCCCGCTACTACTCGGCAACGGTTCAGGTTCTGGTTTATCTACGGGGAGGTTAAGTGAAAACCAGATTTCCTCGGCTTTAATACGCTGCTCCGAGCAGCTGGGTCGGGCAGCTTCCAGGTCGTGGTGTAAAGTCGCTCGGCTTACTCGTCGCTTCGTCTCTATGCGCAATACTGCTGGCTCCTCTTCTCTTGCTGGCGGCTTCATTTTCTGTGGCTTAGTAGGTTGCCGGACCCATGGTTCGGTCCTGGTTTTCGTGGGCTTCGTTCCCTTGGTAGGTACCTTCGGTGCCGAAGAAGGACGGGCTACCCGTTCAGGTGCTGATAGCCGATGGAACGTAGGACTAGTCGATTGGTTCTCCTGTGGCTTCTGCCTCGGGCTGCGACGCACACCCATGCGAGGTACGGTGATCTTCCTCTTTTTCGATATATCACTTTCGGTGTCCATAGCCTCGCCGTAGGGAAGCGGGAGTGGTAACAAATAGTTGACTGGTCGAGGAACGGATTCGGTTGGGTGTCCAATTCTGCAGACGGTTGATACATGAATGTCTGGCCGATTATAAATTACATTTATCTCACCTCTCTGACTTCGAATTGCTAGCTCCAGTATGCACTGCTGACTTCTGTCCTGATTGACGGCTGACGGCTGACTGAATTTATTTTTCGTAGTTAATAGCGATTTGGTACGACTGGTGGTGGAAGGACTGCTTTCGTTGACGTCTGCTTTCTGACTGATTGATTTATTTTTCTTGCGAGCCTTTCTTTTTCTTTTTTTTTTATGGTTTTGTTCAGTGGTCGGAGGGGTTATAACAAGCGCAGCTGTTTGATTCCCCTGTAGTGTTTAACGTTGCCCTATAGTTTAGTGTAATTCTGAGCTCTGTAGTGTTTAACGTTGCCCTACAGTTTAGTGTAATTCTGAGCTCTTCAGCCGCTTTAATCCGAGCATCAAAATGCACGATTAGTATTTCTAAGGTCTTCACCCGAAAAATAAGAGTCCAAAGTTGTTGGTTTAAGACTAACTTTTATTTACAAATGACTAGGCTATTTATACTTAAATCTATCTTACAAATAGTTGGATTCATCCCCACTCTTATTTTGATTTTGGTTCTCAATATGCTATTATATTATTGACCCACAAATGATGGCCCGAATGACGACAACGATTCGAATTCCATTTGAACAGAATGAACGTTCAGTTCAATCCATCCAAATGCATTTCGATGCCCTTAGCCACCGCGACACATTCAGGTGTAGGTGCATTAATTTATTGTTCTATTTAGAATTAATGAATCATTTTGTGCACAACGAAAAATGATTATTCAAAACAAAAATTGATTGTGTGATAACTGACCATTCACAAGTTTTGTTCAAATGTAGGTCAGTGTATCCACGTTAAGTGCATGTATGTATATACACAACACCCCTCATTCGGGTTGTCCTTGGTCTGATCTGAATAGAACCCTTTTAAATCTCGCACATGAGCGCGGATTTGGGTTTCTCTTCTCTTTGCCGCTATCGCTCCATTAGGCTTAAGGACCACAATGACGGGGGAAATGAATCTAACGACCAAGTAGGGGCCGTCGTAATGGGGGACCAGTTTTTCAGCAAATTAATTTACTCCGGAAGACAAGACGTGAGACTTTTTGTATACCTGCTCTCCTATGCTGGGACGGCAGGCTTGGCGGCGTAAATTGTAATATTTAGCTTGGGTCTGGCTAGCTTTCTGGAGATGCACGCGAGCCAGTTCAAACAAAGCTTGCATGCGTTCCTTGCGGGTGTTTATATCTTCGGGGGAGGTGTGTGACGGTAAAAGGTAGTTGAACTCATTCGGTGTTTGAAGTTCTCGTCCGAAGTTTAGCATGGCGGGTGAGAAACCGGTGGACTCGTGTGGGCTGGAATTTAAAGCGAAAGTCAACTCCGGGATGTGCTCGTCCCAATTACGTTGGTTACTCTGGACGTATTGAGCGATCATAGTCTTTAGTCCACGGTTTACCCTCTCGGTAGGATTTTCATGAGGTGTGTACGTAGCGGTAAGCCGATGCTGGACGCCCCAGTCTTCTTTGAATTGGTGGCTAGTAAACTGGGCTCCGTTATCAGATATAAAACGGCGAGGGAAACCAAATCGGGTGAAAATTCTCTCTCTTACGGCTTGGATCAAACTTGCGGTCGTGGCAGCTCTGAGGGGGATGGCTTCCACCCATTTGGTGAACTGGTCGGTCATTACCAACATGACGGTGTGTCCTTTCATATAGCGGGGTAAGGGACCGACGAAGTCAGCACACACGTTTTCCCATGGTTCCTTTACGGGAGTGGAATGCATGAGGCCGCTGGGTTTTTGCTGAGACGTCTTATAACGGTTGCACACGTCGAAATTGCGAACGTATTTACTTACGTCGCGAAACATGCCGGACCAATAATAGCGTCTGGCTATGCGGGCCGTAGTCTTGGCTACCCCTAAATGTCCGGCGGTTACGGCATCGTGGTTCTCCTGTAAGATTCGGTTTCGGTCGGCTACGGGTACACATAATTTCCAATCGTACGGTTGAGACGTTGCTAGTGGTTCGGTCGGTGTGAACTTTCTGTACAGCTAGTTCTCCACGAAGTTATAATAGGGGTATTTGGTCGGATCTTGTCTAACCTGGTCGATCTTTTTCTGCAACCAGTCCGGTCTTGCATCCCAGGATGCTGCTAGCATGTCGGTTTCGTTTATCGGTAAAGGGTCTCGGGACAAGGCGTCAGCGACTACATTCATCGCCCCTTTGCGATATAGGATGGTGAAATCGTACTGTTGCAATTATAATGCCCAACGGGATAATCGGCTTAAGGATTTTCTAAAGAATGCAACCACTTGAGCAAATGATGATCCGTAACTACATTAAAATGGTAGCCCTCGAGGTAGGGTCGCATCTTCCGTATGCCCCACAAAATTGCCAAGCATTCCTTTTCGGTGGCGGCGTACTTCTGCTCGAGCTCGGTTAATGTACAGCTGCCGTAGACTTTCACTTTCTCATTTCCGTCGTCCGTTTGGGTGAGTACAATCCCCAATCCAAAATTACTGGCATCGGTCTGTACCGTAAATCGTATATCGAAGTTCGGGCAGGTCAATACCGGTGCCTCGGTGAGCTTTTCCTTGAGTAGGTCGAACGCCGTTTCATCAATCGAGGTCCATTCCCACTTGACGTTCTTCTTGAGCAAACCGGTCAACGGTGAAGCTATTGTCGAAAAATCCTTAATTAAACGCCTATACCATGAGCATATCCCCAATATTCGGCGTAACTCTCGGATGTTGGAAGGTGCTTTTAGCTCCTGAACCGCAGAAACCTTATCGGGGTCGGTATGAATTCCCTCTCTGCTCACTACGTGCCCAAGGTATTTTAAATTCTCCCGGCAGAAATTGCATTTGTCTACGTTGACCTCGGTCAAGTAGTGTTGGATGTGTTCGGAAAAAGTTGGGCTGATAATAATGATGTCATCCAAGGAGACAATTACGTGGTCGAGCATGTCTGGTCCCAAAATAGTATCCATTGACCTTTGGAAAGTGGCTCCTCCCGAATGTAGGCCAAAAGGCATAACGTTCCACTCAAACAGTCCCCTGCCCGGAACGGTGAAGACAGTATAGGGACGGCTTTGCGGCTCCAATGCAATCTGCCAATATCCTTGCTTCAGGTCGATGGTACTCATGAACTTGGCTCCTCGGAGTTTTTCTAGTATCGATACTATGTACGGCAGAGGGTACGCGTCTTTAATCGATAACTCGTTTAGTTGCCGGAAGTCTACGCACACCCGCCATGACCCGCCTTTTTTCCTTACTAGGAATAGCGTTGTTTAAACGGCTCGGTGGTTTTAAGACGAATTCGGTGCGGGGGAACATTCGCTAACTCCTTTATCTCGTCAAATTTAGGAAGCTCCAATTTTAACAGTTCGTCTCACTTTTCTTGCTGGTGGACTGGAAGATGTGAAGTGGCGAGACATAAAGCGCTATCAGGAGGGCCTGTCGACGGCTTCCTTCCGACCACTGTTTTTCCTCCCATGGTTATTTGCAGGCCAGCTTTGCTAAGCAAATCCATCCCGATTAATGCATCTTCTGTCAGTGAAGGGAGATAAGTCACCGCGCTTGTCAATGCGGTTTCTCCGAGAAGGAACGTGACGGTGTAGTGTTCGGTAGTTATGACCGGGGCCCCGTTGGCTAAATGAATGGCTTTCTGAAACTCTCGCACAGGTAATGTCAGTTCACGGAATATTTGCCTCAACGAAAATCCTATGACTATTTTTTTTTTTTTTTGAAAATCCTATGAAGGTTTTCGTAGACCCGGTGTCCACTAGCGCGTTAAAATCCTGGTCCCCCACTCTGATGGGTATGAAACAGCGGGGTTCGTTTGCTGGAGGTGTGTTTACAACGGCTACAGGATGCTGGTGGCACGAACAATCTTTTGTTAGCCTCCCGTCCTTCCCGCAAAACGAACAAAATAAACGGAACGGTCGGCGACACGTTTCCTTGCGGTGACCCCTATCCTTGCAATTCCAACAGTGCGTGTTGCGGTCGTACGGCACGTTGGATGGCGGAACTCGGGGTGTCGGCGGAGTGTGACTTGTCGGTGGCGGGCGGGCGTTACGATCGTCATTCTTGATTGCTTCAAATTCCTCAGCAAAATGGGCCAACTCATCTAACGTCTCAAAATCCTTACGGCGGATATAATACCGGTACTCGGGTTTCATGTTATCAAAAATCCGGTCGATATTCTCAGCTGCTGACATTCGCGGGTGTTGATGCAGCAAGTATTGGACGGCGAAAATATACTCCTTGGCCTTTTCACGTGGCCCTTGGCGTTTGCGTAGGACCTCTTCTTCCAAACGGTGCAAGTATCGGGCAGGTAAGAAGTGTCCTATAAAGGCTGTTCGGAATTTTGCCCACGAGAAGAAACTATCCCCTTTATGCGCAGCCATTCCCGTGCACTACCCCGGAATATTAGAGGCAACGTTCGCAGTACATCGTTAAGCGGGATATCGTAGCATCGTGTTAGCTCAGTGAGCCTTTCCAGGAATTCCAATGGGTTTCCGGAGGAGTCAAACCGGAGTCCCCACTTGCGGACGGTATCCATTACTTCAGCTTCGTAGCTGAGAGTACGTCGACTTGAAGAAGGCGGGTGCTGGATGTTTTGTATCTCGGGCGGCGTATTCCGAGATCGGTTCGGGCTATGGGTTCGGCGCTGGCTTAACTGATATAAGTCTTTGTGCGTCGATTGCGGGGCAACTGGTGGTGGTCTAGGCGGTTGTCGGATCGATGGCACGTTGAAGCTGGTTTCTTCGTACAGAGGGGCGGCGGCTTCCGGGGCTGGACTTGTTCGCGCTGAGTTCAGGACGGTGTTCAATGTCGGTGGTGCGGTGGGTTTGCTAGTGGAGTTAGGTTCCGTAGGTGAATCTTGAGTCGAGCCATGAGCTCGAAGCTTTTTGAGATGTACGCTCAAACGCTGGCGTAAATGTTTCACCCTCCCATCTGTGTCCAGGCAAAGATGCTCTAGTGTCTCGACTAATTCAGCTTTCTTCATGTAATGGATAAATCACAGATTCTTGAGGATGTTCTGATCGTCCATTTCGGCTCCTAATCGGTTTTCTTCTAAATCGATCCTTGGTCGGTCTTGGTTCTCCTCTTTATCGGACATGTTGCGGTGGTCGGTTAAAAATATATAATTCAAGCTGGATCGGCGGTTATCGGTGGTACCTCTCGAAGGCTCCTGGTCGGTCGGCAGTCAGAGTTCGCTTGAGTCATCTAAAAGTCCCTGCTCGGGCTCCAATTTCTGATGCTTTTTTTCGAGGCTGAGGTTAGCTCATCGGTGTCGAGGGTATATCAATAAGAAAACGAAAACTTTTGATTTTAGAAGTTGCGAACTCCAAATCTTTTATTATTTTTCTTCAACTTAACAATGTATTGCATATGAAACTTCAATTTAACATTTTCTTTTTAACAATCAAAATTTAATGAATAAAAAAATTAAATTAACAATTTATTTCATTCAATATATTTTAATTCAAACTTCAACTTAAGACTAGGTCTTTGGGGATCCTAAGAAACCGTCCACGACATAAACGTGTGGCCTATTGCCGATCTGTGGTGTTTTACTCTTCAAAGCAAAACGCTCCACGACATAAACTGGTGGCCTATTGCCGGTCTAGCGATCCTCTACGAAGCAACGGAGAGGAAAGCCGACATGAAGGGTTGAGCAGAGCTCGGCCTGTAATTCCTCCTTACTTAAACGGAGGGACTACGGCATAAACAAGTGAGTATAAACTCGGTCTACAGTATTGCTTAAAGAAGCAAAAGCTGCGACATAAACAGGTCTGTGGTGTGTACTCTGTAAAGTAAACGATCCACGACATAAACTGTTGGCCTAATGCCGGTCTAGCGATTCTCTACGATGGACAACGGAGAGAAAAGCCGACATGAAGGGTTGAGCAGACCTCGGCCTGTAATTCCTCCTTACTTAAACGAAGGGACTACGGCTTAAACAGGTGAGTATAAACTCGGTCTACAGTATTGCTTAAAGAAGCAAAATCTGCGACATAAACAGGTCTGTGGTGTGTACTCTGTAAAGTTAACAATCCACGACATGAACTGGTGGCCTATGGCCGGTCTAGCGATTCTCTACGATGGACAACGGAGATAAAAGCTGACATAAACGGTGAGCAGGGCTCTTTCACGGTATAAATACCAAAAATTAATTTAAAGCTGCTGACTGGTATGCCCATACAGTATGCCTTAAGGTGAGAGACGAATTCCTTGGTGCGCTTGATTAGCACCGAAACCACTGGCGGAGATTTCGAATCAGATTTTCGGTGTATTTTCCACTCCTCCTTATGTATATTTCTGGAAAGACACAGTGTGAAGTGAAAGATAAAATGCTTATTTACCTATGAATATTTCATTACTGTGTTCTTTTGTCGCTTGCTAATGTTATGGCTATTGCAAGGTCTATTTCAGTGGCTAAGGGGCCCAGGGTTGGCGGGTGTTGTCGGTGGTTGTTTTTGTTGAGTGCAGTGGAATGTGGAATGGCTTCGTCTATGTTGGTTGATGAAGGCACTGTGTGCGGTGGGGTGTAGGATGGCTTGGTTTATGGTGATTGATGGTCGTTCCATTAATCGATGCTTAAAATTGTTGATGCACAGTGATGATTCCCGGTAGTGGCCATAGGATAGAAAGTGGAAATTTGTTACTTCGTTACATTCCCCCCCTACTTAATGTGACGAAGACTTTCTCGTCAAAAAGGTATTCGGCGGCAAGTTTTTTTTTTATGTTTTTTTTTATGATTTTTTTTATGATTTTTTTATGGTTTTTTTTTTATGATTTTTTTCTATGATATTTTTTTTATGATTTTTTTTAAATAATCCATTTAAAGTATTAAAAATACATTTTTCTTTATTAAAAAAAAACTTAAGCAATTCATTTCTTCGTACATAAAAAAAAAAATTAAAAAAAATTCAAATTAGGTCGGTCTGCAGGAAGGAGCAATCAATTCGGTTTCACGTTAATATCAATAAACTTACTCTGATTCCGGAAGCGTTGTTCGGCGCGGGTTCCTCGCCTGTTCATACGGACGTGAATGGGTCCCCAAGGGCGTTGAATAACGAAGACCCTATGATGCTTTTCGCCCCGCAGATTGATCCCCAGGAAAGGGTCAAACGACGGCTCGGAAGTTTCTATCGCGGCAACTGGAGAAGAGACTCGACCGGGGAAACACATATTACCGTTCCCATCCAACAGCAGCGCATAACGTGGGGTTTCTTGAGGCAACTTATCTGCTGCAGGGGCAAAGGAAAGATGCGTCCAGGGGCGACGATTGGCGGACCTGTACCAAATGCTGAACCAGCTGCCTGTGAAGGTGGAAGGAAGGAGCGGTGAGCGAGTCCAACGTGCTGGTGGTTGTAACTCGGTAACGGTTCGGAACCAACTGCTGGCGACGGTAGAGGGAAGGAGCGGTGAGCGGGTCCAACATGCTGGTGGTTGTAACTCGGCAACGGTTTGGCCTCTGTTTAAGGAACAACGTGTCTAGGAGCGGTGACTAATGGGCCTGTGCTAGAAGCTGCACCAACTGTTGCTGCCGGGAAAGGAAGGGATTAGCGAGCGGTTTCGACAGACTGCCCGCTACTACTCGGCAACGGTTCAGGTTCTGGTTTATCTACGGGGAGGTCAAGTGAAAACCAGATTTCCTCGGCTTTAATACGCTGCTCCGAGCAGCTGGGTCGGGCAGCTTCCAGGTCGTGGTGTAAAGTCGCTCGGCTTACTCGTCGCTTCGTCTCTATGCGCAATACTGCTGGCTCCTCTTCTCTTGCTGGCGGCTTCATTTTCTGTGGCTTAGTAGGTTGCCGGACCCATGGTTCGGTCCTGGTTTTCGTGGGCTTCGTTCCCTTGGTAGGTACCTTCGGTGCCGAAGAAGGACGGGCTACCCGTTCAGGTGCTGATAGCCGATGGAACGTAGGACTAGTCGATTGGTTCTCCTGTGGCTTCTGCCTCGGGCTGCGACGCACACCCATGCGAGGTACGGTGATCTTCCTCTTTTTCGATATATCACTTTCGGTGTCCATAGCCTTGCCGTAGGGAAGCGGGAGTGGTAACAAATAGTTGACTGGTCGAGGAACGGATTCGGTTGGGTGTCCAATTCTACAGACGGTTGATACATGAATGTCTGGCCGGTTATAAATTACATTTATCTCACCTCTCTGACTTCGAATTGCTAGCTCCAGTATGCACTGCTGACTTCTGTCCTGATTGACGGCTGACGGCTGACTGAATTTATTTTTCGTAGTTAATAGCGATTTGGTACGACTGGTGGTGGAAGGACTGCTTTCGTTGACGTCTGCTTTCTGACTGATTGATTTATTTTTCTTGCGAGCCTTTCTTTTTCTTTTTTTTTTATGGTTTTGTTCAGTGGTCGGAGGGGTTATAACAAGCGCAGCTGTTTGATTCCCCTGTAGTGTTTAACGTTGCCCTATAGTTTAGTGTAATTCTGAGCTCTGTAGTGTTTAACGTTGCCCTACAGTTTAGTGTAATTCTGAGCTCTTCAGCCGCTTTAATCCGAGCATCAAAATGCACGATTAGTATTTCTAAGGTCTTCACCCGAAAATATAAGAGTCCAAAGTTGTTGGTTTAAGACTAACTTTTATTTACAAATGACTAGGCTATTTATACTTAAATCTATCTTACAAATAGTTGGATTCATCCCCACTCTTATTTTGATTTTGGTTCTCAATATGCTATTATATTATTGACCCACAAATGATGGCCCGAATGACGACAACGATTCGAATTCCATTTGAACAGAATGAACGTTCAGTTCAATCCATCCAAATGCAATTCGATGCCCTTAGCCACCGCGACACATTCAGGTGTAGGTGCATTAATTTATTGTTCTATTTAGAATTAATGAATCATTTTGTGCACAACGAAAAATGATTATTCAAAACAAAAATTGATTGTGTGATAACTGACCATTCACAAGTTTTGTTCAAATGTAGGTCAGTGTATCCACGTTAAGTGCATGTATGTATATACACAACACCCTCACCCTTTAAAAAAAAAATTATTTTCTTTTTTCTTTAAGAATGAGAAAATTATTTTTGATACTATATTTTACATATTTCTTGCTCTTATTAAATTGTTATTGTGCACTTCTTTATTTACATTTTCAATACTTATTATACTATTTGGACCATTTTGAGCAATAATCTTGTATGGCCCTTTAAAAGGTTTATCTAACTTTTTTTTATTTCCTACTTTCAAATATACATAATCTCCTATTTTAAAATTTGATGTTATTACATTAGATTGGTTTCTGTGTATTTTATTTTTATTTTGTTCTAAACTTTCTTTAGCTCTATTATGTGCATATTGCAACTTCATTTTGAATTCATTCACATAATTATCAATGTTATAAATACTTTCTTTGTTTTTAATGATTTCACAAGGTAGAGCACATAGTTTTCCATATACTAATTCAAATGGTGAATAATTTGTAGTACTGTGTGGTGTCGTATTGTATGTGTATGTGTAGTAAGGTAGTAGTTCTTCCCAGTTATCTTTTCCGTCTGTAGTCATTAAATAATCATTTAGAATTCTATGATTTCTTTCTACTGAGCCTAAAGTTTCATGGTGAAAAGGAGTAGACGTGGTTTTTTCTATTTTTAGTAATTTACAGATATTTACTAATAGTTCGTTAGTGAACTCTGTGCCCTTGTCTGATTTTAATTTTCTAAAACAACCATATTTCAAAATAAATTTTTCTACAATAGTTTTTGATACTGAAATCGCATCTTTTGTGACTAATGGAAATGCTTCTATGAACTTTGTTAGTTCACATTGAATGGTGAGAATATACCTGTATCCATTTGATGGTCTAAGTGGGCCTACTGTATCTACTGTTATTACTTCAAATGATGTATTTGGTGTTTCTGTCATCGTGAATCGTTCTTTAGTATATTTAGTGATTTTAACTTCATTACAGATTTTACAATTGTTTATATAGTTTCTAACCATCTTATTCATATTTTTCCATACATATTTTTGTATACATCTTCGTATTCCATTGTGCCCTCCTAATTTATCATCATGAAACTTATGTATTAAATTCTTCATTTCTTCTGCATGCTCTATTCTTTTAGGTGGATTGTATAATATTATGTCTAGACAATTTTCTTTCTTATTCTTTTGCAGTTCATTAAATACTTCTTTAAATTTATGCACTGATATTGTTTTAAAAATATCATTATTATTTGCTAGCGTTAGCTTTTCTATCTTTTCATGCTTTGTATAAGATAACAATTTCTTCAAAATCAATTTTAACTCTGATAGAGAATTATCATTGTATCCAACATGTATTCTATTTTTAACTGCATATATTGTTTCTTTATGGGTCCCCATTAAATTCCTTATATTTTCAAGTTGCAACTTCTTAATATTTCTAGTGTCTGATATAGATATGCATTCCCATATGTGGAGGTGTACAGTCTCCTCTGGGGGCATAATTTCCGGATATTTTTCTTTCTCACTAGTGTTTACTTTTTTCTTTCTCAACTCCATTGCTCTGGTTAGAACGTTAACTCTTTGTTGTGGTATCATTTCTATTAACTCTTCTGAATTCAACTTCATTCTGGACAATGCATCAGCATTTGTGTTCATTTTTCCTTGTTTAAAAACTATATCAAAATCATAATCCATTAAATCTACTCTAATTCTAGTTAATCTGGATGAAGGGTTCTTATGTGTAAATAAACTAACTAAAGGTCTGTGATCGGTATATACTATAAATCTTCTTCCATACAGATATGGCCTAAAATGATTGATTCCCCAATGAATACCAAGTAACTCTTTCTCTATAACTGATTTATTTAGCTCGTGTTTGTTTAATGCTTTACTTGCATATGCAATGGGCTTATCATTTCCTACCTCCCCTTGTGAAAGTATAGCTCCTAGTGCATAATTTGAAGCATCTGTTGTCAATATGAATGGTTTTTCAAAGTTTGGGTAACGCAGGATTGGTGGGGACATTAATTTCTTTTTTAAGCTTTCAAAAGCAATTTGACAACGTTCTGTCCAACTAAAAATTTTATTTTTCTTTAACAATTCATTTAATGGTTTTGCTATGTCGGCAAAATTTTGTATAAAACGTCTATAATAGTTACAGAAAGCTACGAATCTTCGAACCTCATCTACATTATCCGGTTTTGGGTATTCATTTATAACTTTGTATTTACTTGGGTCTGTGGTGACCCCTTCTGCAGTTATTAAATGTCCAAGATATACTACTTCCGGACGGAGGAAATTACATTTACTTGGGTTTAGTTTTAAATTATATTTACGCAATCTTTTAAAAACTTCTATTAGGTTATTATTGTGTTCCTTGAGATTTGAGCCAAATACAATTATGTCATCAACATATAAAAATGCAGATGCTTGTAACCCACTAAGTGCAATTGTTAACATTCTCTGAAAGCTATTTGTTGAAATCTTCAATCCAAAAGGCAATCTTTTGAATTGAAAATGTCCATTATCTGTTGAAAAAGCTGTAAGAGGTCTGGATTTCGGATGCAACGGAATTTGGTGAAATGAACTTGTCATATCCAATGTTGAATAATATTTTGCTTTTCCTAGCTTGTCTAGTACATCTTCTAAACGAGTTAATGGAAATTTATCTTCAACTACTTTTTTGTTCAAAGACCTAAAATCTACCACTAATCTCCATTTTTTATTTCCATTTGCGCTTTTCTTTGGTACTATTAACAACGGTGAGTTATACGGACTAGTAGACGGCTCAATTATATCTTCATCTAATAACTTTTCAACTTGATCTTTTATCTCTTTCAAATTCGCATGAGGCAGTCTGTAATTTTTTACGTACACTGGTGTTTTATCTATAGTTGTTATCTTTTGTTCATAAAAATTATTTTTAGTTAGTGTTTCTCCCTCTAAGTGAAATATATTCTGAAATTCTTTGCATATTTTTAATATTTCTGTTTTTGCGTCATTATCTAAACTGTCTACCTTTATTTCATTTTGGACGTTATTAAATCGGTCTTCATCTACTAAATTATTTTTAAACTGTAATACTGCGTAGTTCGAAACTGGTTCTATTCCTAAAGAAATATGATCTATTTTTACTTCCTTTTCAGTTGTATTAAGAAATTTTATATGTTTAACTCCTATAGCTGGTATTAATGAATTTGCTACAAATGTTCCCTTCTTAATTTCTTTTCCATAAATTAAACTATCTTCATCTAAATCTAAATTAATTTTTTGAATTATTTCTGTTCTAGGTGGTATAGTGATATTACTATAAATTTCCTTTGTATCCATATTCATTGGCAGTATTATTTCTTCTCCATTTAATGAGATTACCAGAACACATGTCTCATAATCAATTTTGCAATTGTATTTTAATAAAAAATCTCTACCCAAAATTCCATCTGTGGCTAAATTTAAACTATCATCAGTTACATTAAATGTATGTTCCAATTTCATGTCTTCTATGTATAATTCTATTCTTGTTACACCTTTAGTTAATATTGACTCTTCAGATATACCATTTATTTTACAATTACTACCATACTCTATTCTATTAGTACCTAATGCATTATTTTTTATTATAGAAATATCTGCTCCCGTGTCTATTAGCATACTTATTGGTTGATTTCTACCCCTAATTTTAAGTTTTATAAAATTTGTTTGTCCTTCTAAATTTTTAATGTGAATTATCTTCTTCTGGACATTACCCCCGGGTTCTGTTGGCCGGGGATGTACCCGTTTCCCTGAAAATGTCTTCTACCAAAATTTCCTTGTACTCTGCTGTTGTTGTTCTGACCCCTGTTTTGTATAAAATATCTGCTATTATTTTGGTGTGGGGCGTTAGGATTTGAAAAACTATTGAAATTTCTGTTGAAGTTACCTCTAGGGTTGCTTCTGCTTCTCTGTACCCTATTAAAATGCATTATTTTATTTGGTTGGACGGGTTCTGTTTCTAAGGCTACTTGTACAGCGTCTGCAAGCTTTTTTGGTCTTGCAGCTGTCACTAGTGATTTGTATGGTTCTGATAGACCATTCTTAAAAGCTGTCATTCCAATCTGATCATTTAGTTTTACTATTACTTCCCTATGCTCATCCCCTTGTTCAGAAATTTGGAGTTCATTTAAGGAAGCTAGTAGTGCCTCTATTCGTGAAGCGTAAGTCAGAATTGATTGACTTCCTTGAAAACATTTCGAAATTTCATTGTGTAACCTAGATGCAGTTTTATTTGATTTATAAGCAGTTTGAAGTATCTTCTTCAAATCTTTAAATTTTTCTGGTTTGTTTTCCGTCAGAATTTTATTTTTTACTGTTTCTGCAAGCTTGGTGGCTAGAATGAACTTTATTAACATTTCTTTTTGACTGTCATCCTTAAGAGTGTCATGGTAGAATTCAATCAAACCTTAGAAATTATTTAGATCCTTTTGATCTCCTCGAAACTCTGGTATTACCTTTGAGGCAGTAATTAAATCGAAATTTGCCATGTTTATTTTTGGAATAGGCTGTGAGCTAGTATTTTTAATTTTTAAAAAGCTATTTATCTGTTCAACTAATTTTTCATATTTATCTTTTAATCCTTCAATATCCTTCGGGTCCGCTTTTTCTGTAATTTCTGACCAGGCTTCTTTAATAAATTTGTTTGTATTTTCTATGTATTCTTTACTATATGCTCTATCTGGTGATTTTTTTAGATTTTTTAATAACTTTTCTAATGTTTCGAACTCCATGAGTTAATTTATTTTAATACTTTTTTATTATATAATTACAAAACATTTTTTTTTTTTAAACATTACTAATATTTTTAAAAGCGTGTTTTCTTAGATATTTCTTATAATATGCATTTAGTTTACATAATGTTAATATTATTAATAATATACAATTTAAATAGACTATTTTGCTATCTAAGTCGTTAAATGTTGTTGTTGATGCTGCTGCATTGTTGTTTATTATTTCCTCTTTTGATTCCTTGCCACCCATCCTTTTTTAAGGTTTTTTATCTCCTCAACGAGTCTTCTTTTTTTTGTGGTTAGAGTAGCCGCTGTTGTTCTTATTTGCCGGATGTTATCTTTTCATATCTGACGGGCACCACGTTATATATAATTTATATATAATTCCAATATACTATCAATTACAAACTCTGTTTGCGCAGTCCGCAGGATCGCCATGTAGTGTTTAACGTTGCCCTATAGTTTAGTGTAATTCTGAGCTCTGTAGTGTTTAACGTTGCCCTACAGTTTAGTGTAATTCTGAGCTCTTCAGCCGCTTTAATCCGAGCATCAAAATGCACGATTAGTATTTCTAAGGTCTTCATCCGAAAATACAAGAGTCCAAAGTTGTTGGTTTAAGACTAACTTTTATTTACAAATGACTAGGCTATTTATACTTAAATCTATCTTACAAATAGTTGGATTCATCCCCACTCTTATTTTGATTTTGGTTCTCAATATGCTATTATATTATTGACCCACAAATGATGGCCCGAATGACGACAACGATTCGAATTCCATTTGAACAGAATGAACGTTCAGTTCAATCCATCCAAATGCATTTCGATGCCCTTAGCCACCGCGACACATTCAGGTGTAGGTGCATTAATTTATTGTTCTATTTAGAATTAATGAATCATTTTGTGCACAACGAAAAATGATTATTCAAAACAAAAATTGATTGTGTGATAACTGACCATTCACAAGTTTTGTTCAAATGTAGGTCAGTGTATCCACGTTAAGTGCATGTATGTATATACACAACACCCCTCATTCGGGTTGTCCTTGGTCTGATCTGAATAGAACCCTTTTAAATCTCGCACATGAGCGGGGATTTGGGTTTCTCTTCTCTTTGCCGCTATCGCTCCATTAGGCTTAAGGACCACAATGACGGGGGAAATGAATCTAACGACCAAGTAGGGGCCGTCGTAATGGGGGACCAGTTTTTCAGCAAATTAATTTACTCCGGAAGACAAGACGTGAGACTTTTTGTATACCTGCTCTCCTATGCTGGGACGGCAGGCTTGGCGGCGTAAATTGTAATATTTAGCTTGGGTCTGGCTAGCTTTCTGGAGATGCACGCGAGCCAGTTCAAACAAAGCTTGCATGCGTTCCTTGCGGGTGTTTATATCTTCGGGGGAGGTGTGTGACGGTAAAAGGTAGTTGAACTCATTCGGTGTTTGAAGTTCTCGTCCGAAGTTTAGCATGGCGGGTGAGAAACCGGTGGACTCGTGTGGGCTGGAATTTAAAGCGAAAGTCAACTCCGGGATGTGCTCGTCCCAATTACGTTGGTTACTCTGGACGTATTGAGCGATCATAGTCTTTAGTCCACGGTTTACCCTCTCGGTAGGATTTTCATGAGGTGTGTACGTAGCGGTAAGCCGATGCTGGACGCCCCAGTCTTCTTTGAATTGGTGGCTAGTAAACTGGGCTCCGTTATCAGATATAAAACGGCGAGGGAAACCAAATCGGGTGAAAATTCTCTCTCTTACGGCTTGGATCAAACTTGCGGTCGTGGCAGCTCTGAGGGGGATGGCTTCCACCCATTTGGTGAACTGGTCGGTCATTACCAACATGACGGTGTGTCCTTTCATATAGCGGGGTAAGGGACCGACGAAGTCAGCACACACGTTTTCCCATGGTTCCTTTACGGGAGTGGAATGCATGAGGCCGCTGGGTTTTTGCTGAGACGTCTTATAACGGTTGCACACGTCGAAATTGCGAACGTATTTACTTACGTCGCGAAACATGCCGGACCAATAATAGCGTCTGGCTATGCGGGCCGTAGTCTTGGCTACCCCTAAATGTCCGGCGGTTACGGCATCGTGGTTCTCCTGTAAGATTCGGTTTCGGTCGGCTACGGGTACACATAATTTCCAATCGTACGGTTGAGACGTTGCTAGTGGTTCGGTCGGTGTGAACTTTCTGTACAGCTAGTTCTCCACGAAGTTATAATAGGGGTATTTGGTCGGATCTTGTCTAACCTGGTCGATCTTTTTCTGCAACCAGTCCGGTCTTGCATCCCAGGATGCTGCTAGCATGTCGGTTTCGTTTATCGGTAAAGGGTCTCGGGACAAGGCGTCAGCGACTACATTCATCCCCCCTTTGCGATATAGGATGGTGAAATCGTACTGTTGCAATTATAATGCCCAACGGGATAATCGGCTGTAAGGATTTTCTAAAGAATGCAACCACTTGAGCAAATGATGATCCGTAACTACATTAAAATGGTAGCCCTCGAGGTAGGGTCGCATCTTCCGTATGCCCCACAAAATTGCCAAGCATTCCTTTTCGGTGGCGGCGTACTTCTGCTCGAGCTCGGTTAATGTACGGCTGCCGTAGGCTTTCACTTTCTCATTTCCGTTGTCCGTTTGGGTGAGTACAATCCCCAATCCAAAATTACTGGCATCGGTCTGTACCGTAAATCGTATATCGAAGTTCGGGCAGGTCAATACCGGTGCCTCGGTGAGCTTTTCCTTGAGTAGGTCGAACGCCGTTTCATCAATCGAGGTCCATTCCCACTTGACGTTCTTCTTGAGCAAACCGGTCAACGGTGAAGCTATTGTCGAAAAATCCTTAATTAAACGCCTATACCATGAGCATATCCCCAATATTCGGCGTAACTCTCGGATGTTGGAAGGTGCTTTTAGCTCCTGAACCGCAGAAACCTTATCGGGGTCGGTATGAATTCCCTCTCTGCTCACTACGTGCCCAAGGTATTTTAAATTCTCCCGGCAGAAATTGCATTTGTCTACGTTGACCTCGGTCAAGTAGTGTTGGATGTGTTCGGAAAAAGTTGGGCTGATAATAATGATGTCATCCAAGGAGACAATTACGTGGTCGAGCATGTCTGGTCCCAAAATAGTATCCATTGACCTTTGGAAAGTGGCTCCTCCCGAATGTAGGCCAAAAGGCATAACGTTCCACTCAAACAGTCCCCTGCCCGGAACGGTGAAGGCAGTATAGGGAAGGCTTTGCGGCTCCAATGCAATCTGCCAATATCCTTGCTTCAGGTCGATGGTACTCATGAACTTGGCTCCTCGGAGTTTTTCTAGTATCGATACTATGTACGGCAGAGGGTACGCGTCTTTAATCGATAACTCGTTTAGTTGCCGGAAGTCTACGCACACCCGCCATGACCCGCCTTTTTTCCTTACTAGGACTATCGGCGAGCTATACGGGCTTTTGGATGGACGTATCTTACCGGTTTGTAGCAATTCATCCACTTTCTCGTCAATGATTTTTCGCATTGCCGGATTTCGGGGGTAATAGCGTTGTTTAAACGGCTCGGTGGTTTTAAGACGAATTCGGTGCGGGGGAACATTCGCTAACTCCTTTATCTCGTCAAATTTAGGAAGCTCCAATTTTAACAGTTTGTCTCACTTTTCTTGCTGGTGGACTGGAAGATGTGAAGTGGCGAGACATAAAGCGCTATCAGGAGGGCCTGTCGACGGCTTCCTTCCGACCACTGTTTTTCCTCCCATGGTTATTTGCAGGCCAGCTTTGCTAAGCAAATCCATCCCGATTAATGCATCTTCTGTCAGTGAAGCGAGATAAGTCACCGCGCTTGTCAATGCGATTTCTCCGAGAAGGAACGTGACGGTGTAGTGTTCGGTAGTTATGACCGGGGCCCCGTTGGCTAAATGAATGGCTTTCTGAAACTCTCGCACAGGTAATGTCAGTTCACGGAATATTTGCCTCAACGAAAATCCTATGAAGGTTTTCGTAGACCCGGTGTCCACTAGCGCGTTAAAATCCTGGTCCCCCACTCTGATGGGTACGAAACAGCGGGGTTCGTTTGCTGGAGGTGTGTTTACAACGGCTACAGGATGCTGGTGGCACGAACAATCTTTTGTTAGCCTCCCGTCCTCCCCGCAAAACGAACAAAATAAACGGAACGGTCGGCGACACGTTTCCTTGCGGTGACCCCTATCCTTGCAATTCCAACAGTGCGTGTTGCGGTCGTACGGCACGTTGGATGGCGGAACTCGGCGTGTCGGCGGAGTGTGACTTGTCGGTGGCGGGCGGGCGTTACGATCGTCATTCTTGATTGCTTCAAATTCCTCAGCTAAATGGGCCAACTCATCTAACGTCTCAAAATCTTTACGGCGGATATAATACCGGTACTCGGGTTTCATGTTATCAAAAATCCGGTCGATATTCTCAGCTGCTGACATTCGCGGGTGTTGATGCAGCAAGTATTGGACGGCGAAAATATACTCCTTGGCCTTTTCACGTGGCCCTTGGCGTTTGCGTAGGACCTCTTCTTCCAAACGGTGCAAGTATCGGGCAGGTAAGAAGTGTCCTATAAAGGCTGTTCGGAATTTTGCCCACGAGAAGAAACTATCCCCTTTATGCGCAGCCATTCCCGTGCACTACCCCGGAATATTAGAGGCAACGTTCGCAGTACATCGTTAAGCGGGATATCGTAGCATCGTGTTAGCTCAGTGAGCCTTTCCAGGAATTCCAATGGGTTTCCGGAGGAGTCAAACCGGAGTCCCCACTTGCGGACGGTATCCATTACTTCAGCTTCGTAGCTGAGAGTACGTCGACTTGAAGAAGGCGGGTGCTGGATGTTTTGTATCTCGGGTGGCGTATTCCGAGATCGGTTCGGGCTATGGGTTCGGCGCTGGCTTAACTGATATAAGTCTTTGTGCGTCGATTGCGGGGCAACTGGTGGTGGTCTAGGCGGTTGTCGGATCGATGGCACGTTGAAGCTGGTTTCTTCGTACAGAGGGGCGGCGGCTTCCGTGGCTGGACTTGTTCGCGCTGAGTTCGGGACGGTGTTCAATGTCGGTGGTGCGGTGGGTTTGCTAGTGGAGTTAGGTTCCGTAGGTGAATCTTCTTCCAACCTTTGCTCCATTATTTCTTCCCATTTCTCGCAAAGGTTTTGAGTCGAGCCATGAGCTCGAACCTTTTTGAGATGTACGATCAAACGCTGGCGTAAATGTTTCACCCTCCCATCTGTGTCCAGGCAAAGATGCTCTAGTGTCTCGACTAATTCAGTTTTCTTCATGTAATGGATAAATCACAGATTCTTGAGGATGTTCTGATCGTCCATTTCGGCTCCTAATCGGTTTTCTTCTAAATCGATCCTTGGTCGGTCCTGGTTCTCCTCTTTATCGGACATGTTGCGGTGGTCGGTTAAAAATATATAATTCAAGCTGGATCGGCGGTTATCGGTGGTACCTCTCGAAGGCTCCTGGTCGGTCGGCAGTCAGAGTTCGGTTGAGTCATCTAAAAGTCCCTGCTCGGGCTCCAATTTGTGATGCTTTTTTTCGAGGCTGAGGTTAGCTCATCGGTGTCCAGGGTATATCAATAAGAAAACGAAAACTTTTGATTTTAGAAGTTGCGAACTCCAAATCTTTTATTATTTTTCTTCAACTTAACAATGTATTGCATATGAAACTTCAATTTAACATTTTCTTTTTAACAATCAAAATTTAATGAATACAAAAATTAAATTAACAATTTATTTCATTCAATATATTTTAATTCAAACTTCAACTTAAGACTAGGTCTGTGGGGATCCTAAGAAACCGTCCACGACATAAACGTTTGGCCTATTGCCGGTCTGTGGTGTTTTACTCTTCAAAGCAAAACGCTCCACGACATAAACTGGTGGCCTATTGCCGGTCTAGCGATCCTCTACGAAGCAACGGAGAGGAAAGCCGACATGAAGGGTTGAGCAGAGCTTGGCCTGTAATTCCTCATTACTTAAACGAAGGGACTACGCCATAAACAAGTGAGCATAAACTCGGTCTACAGTATTGCTTAAAGAAGCAATAGCTGCGACATAAACAGGTCTGTTGTGTGTACTCTGTAAAGTAAACGATCCACGACATAAACTGTTGGCCTAATGCCGGTCTAGCGATTCTCTACGATGGACAACGGAGAGAAAAGCCGACATGAAGGGTTGAGCAGAGCTCGGCCTGTAATTCCTCCTTACTTAAACGAAGGGACTACGGCATAAACAGGTGAGTATAAACTCCGTCTACAGTATTGCTTAAAGAAGCAATATCTGCGACACAAACAGGTCTGTGGTGTGTAATCTGTAAGGAAAACAATCCAGGACATGAACTGGTGGCCCATGGCCGGTCTAGCGATTCTCTACGATGGACAACGGAGATAAAAGCTGACATAAACGGTGAGCAGGGCTCTTTCACGGTATAAATACCAAAAATTAATTTAAAGCTGCTGACTGGTATGCCCATACAGTATGCCTTAAGGTGAGAGACGAATTCCTTGGTGCGCTTGATTAGCACCGAAACCACTGGTGGTGATTTCGAATCTGATTATCGGTGTATTTTCCACTCCTCCTTATGTATATTTCTGGAAAGACGCAGTGTGAATTGAAAGATAAAATGCAAATTTACCTACAAATATTTCATTATTGTGTTCTTTTGTCGCTTGCTAATGTTATGGCTATTGCAAGTGGTTGGAGGTCTATTTCAGTGGCTAAGGGGCCCAGGGTTGGCAGGTGTTGTCGGTGGTTGTTTTTGTTGAGTGCAGTGGAATGTGGAATGGCTTCGTCTATGTTGGTTGATGAAGGCGCTGTGTGCGGTGGGGTGTAGGATGGCTTGGTTTATGGTGATTGATGGTCGTTCCATTAATCGATGCTTAAAATTGTTGATGCACAGTGATGATTCCCGGTAGTGGCCGGCGGATAGAAAGTGGAAATTTGTAACTTCGTTACAATGGTCGCACAAGGGTTTAAAAATAGCAAATGATGACACGTTGGATATTGAAGGAATAGGCACTATCGAAATTGAAGCGTTCGTTAATGGAGGATGGGAAGCAAGGGTTATTGAAGATGTTCGCTATGTTCCAAAAGCCAAAGTGAGCTTGTTCTCTATTGTCCAATTGGCGAAGAAGGGGTTTGAGACCAAATTCAAAGAGAATGGTTGCACTGTGATCAACACAATCAACAGAAGCGTGTCTGCTTCTGGGTACATTGACAGCAATAATCTGGTCAGAATGGCATTTAAAAATGCAAAGTTAGATCGGGCATGTTTTTCATCAGTTGCCAAAACCTAAGCTGGCACTCTACAGCAGTGGCATCGACGCTTGGGGCATGTAAATGTAGCCACTATCAGGTCAATGTGCACAAAAGTCTAGTAAGTGGCATCAAACTGACTAACCAAGATGATTTCTTTTGTGAAGAATGCCAGTTTGGAAAAATGCACCGAGTCTCAGACCCATCAAGTCAAAAACGAACTTAAGTGAAAGGCAAATGTATTCACGTTGATTCGTGTGGGCCAATGGAAGTGGTAGGAGCTGGTGGTATTCGCTACTTTATGTTAATGAAAGACGAGGCAAAGAGTCTGAGGTTTGTTTATTTGCTTGAACAAAAATCTGAGGTAATCGGTTATCTGGAAGAGTTTCTGAAACGAACTGAGAAAGCATGGAACTGTCATGTAAAAAGAATACGTTGCGATAACGGAACGGAGTTCATTAACAATAACTTCATGAATCTGTTCAGAAAGAAGGGAATCCTTTTCGAACGAATTGCACCATATACTCCTCAGCAGAACGGGTTTATTGAGAGAAACAACAGAATCGTCAAGAGTCGGCCAGGAAAGTTAACTTGGTTGGTTACAAGTCCACTAAGAAGAATTTTCGACTTTACGAGCCTCATTCGAAGAAAATCGTCGTGAGTTTTGATGTTAAGTTCAATGAAAATGTTGTTCGAACTGAATATTTTACAATCTATGATGACGACAATGCCAATGGTGGAGGTGATGAACCTTTAGACGACACTCGTGTGAAACATGTTAAAGCAGAAGAAACAACGAGTATCGATACAGACGATATCACAGATAATGACAGCATTGACAACCAACTACAAAGAAAATGTTTGCGCGCTAATCCTAAGACAGTCGTTAGATATGATGTTGAACGTGGCTATTAAGCTGCATTTATTGAGCCGTCCTCGTACAAGGAAGCTATGGAGTCAGAACAGTCTACGGAATGGCAGGAAGCAGTTGAAGAGGAGCTAAAATCTTTGGATGAAAATCAGACCTGGGATATCGTCGAAAAACGGAAATCGTGTACGAACGTCGTTGGTTTCAAATGGGTTTTTAAAGTCAAGATAATGCCTAATGAAGAGCCAAAATACAAGGCATGTCTTGTTGCAAAAGGTTATTCACAGAGTTCGGGAATCGATTATACAGAGACATTTTCTCCGGTTGTGCGGTATGATTCGGTCAGATTTGTTTTGGCGCTAGCAGCTATTTATGACATGGACATAGTGCAGTTTGACGTGAAAACGGCCTTTTTAAATGGAAGCTTAGATGAAACAATTTTCATGACTGTTCCAGATCAAGTGGTTCATCAAAAAGGTCAAGTCTGTTGATTGAAGAAAAGGCTCTATGGCTTAAAGCAATCGTCACGGGCATGGAACTCTAAGTTCGTGGCTTTCATCAAAGATTGTAACCTGGAGCAACTGCAATCTGACCATTGCGTATTCGTCGGAGACATTGGTGGAGAAAAGGTAATTCTTTTGCTTTACGTTGATGATGGTTTACTTTTATCATGTAGCAGGAATGCAATCGATACGCTAATCCAGAAGCTTCGTAACACATTTCAAATAACGCTAGGAGATGGAAATTCCTATGTAGGGATGGAAATTAAGCGAGATAGAAGTTCCAAAACGATACAAATCAGTCAAGCAACGTACATTGATCGAATTATTCGAAGATTCAACATGGAACAGTCGAGATCAGTTGCAACGCCAGCTGATGTTGGTACTTGTCTAACTAAGGAAAGTGATGGTGCAACGGACACTATTTTGCCATATTGTCAGGCATGTGGATCTCTCATGTTTGCTGCAACAGTGTCAAGACCCGACATCTTGTATGCAGTGGGAGAAATTTGTCGATTCATGGAGAAACCTAGTTCAATGCACGTCAAGGAATTAAAACGTATTTTCCAATACCTGAACTATACAAAAAACTTCAGCTTAACTTACGGATATGACCCATTATACTGGGAGTTAATTGGCTACACCGACGCTGACCATGCCAGAGACGTTGAAACAAGTCGGTCTATAACAGGGTATGCTCTCTTGATAGGAAATGGCATCGTTACTTGGAAAAGTCAACGACAGTCGCACGTCACCACGACTGAATACGAATATGCTGCTTTGCGTGAAGGTACCAAAGAGGCAATATGGCTTCGGGAACTTCTTCAAGAACTTGGCTTTGAACAAAGAAAAGGAACAACGATGTTCTGTGACAATCAGAGCTCTATACGTTTGGTAAAGAACCCGGAATATCACCATCGGACTAAACACATCATCAAGGCAATGCATTTCACACGTGAGAAACAAGTGAATGGAGTCGTTGAAGGCCAGGCATGTAAAAAGTGAAGACCAATTAGCGCAGACGTCTTCACAAAACCATTGCCAGCTTTAAAGTTTAAATCTAACATTCTCCGTCTTGGGTTCGACCTTAAAAACGTTACTTAATTTTCATATACATTTTGTAACTGATATGAATTTTGATATGAAAGTAATTCAAAGTATTTTTGATTTTTTTTAATGATAAGCTTTTTGAATTTCGTAAGTTTTTTCTTAATGAAATAATTTTTGTTGAATGAATGGGAGTATTAAAATGTAACATTCCAATAATTTCATTTCATTACATACTACAAGGAATTCAGCCTTATGTCATTGAGACACTCATTTGCCTAACGTCAAATACAAATGTTATTCTTTTTTCATTCACTTTTTTATACCATGCAATGTGCATGTCTTTTTCAAATACATTATTTTTAATAAAACATGTCTACAAAAACCTGTGTTTTTCTGTGTAATCCTAAAAAACTTAATACGTACTTTAAGTATCCAATTAATTATCAATTATCTAGTGATTACTTTTTCCAATGACAAAAGACAAAAATCGAATGACAAAAAGTTAAATTTAAATTGACATGGATACCCAAAACAAGTTTCATGCAAAAGGGCAATTCTTATAAATTTGAATGAAACGATGGGATGGTGGAGGCACAAGGAGGATGAAAAACTGTGACATCTACTACGGCAAGTGCTACAGGACAAGAAAACAGCGGCTATTTGGATGCGGATTTGTGATAAGAGGAAGGCTTAGGCAAGAAGTCTTGGGGTTTCATGACATAAGCGAACGCATTGTCACAATCCGCATTAAATCCAAATTCAGCAAAATGTCGCTGATCTGCGTCCACGCCCCAACGAAAGAAAAAGATGACCAAAGAAGAATTCTACGATCTTCTCGAGAAGACGTATGATGAATGCCCGAAGTACGACACTAAGTTTATTCTTGGTGACTTCAACGCCAAAATCGGAAAGGAGGGTAACTTTGGCTCGACAGTCGGAAAGCATAGCCTGCACGACAACACTTCTGGTAACGGACACAGGCTAATCGACTTTGCTGTGGGGCAAAGTGTCATCTTAGCTAGCACATACTTCAAACACCTCAATATACACAAGGGGACTTGGCGGTCTCCTGATCAAAATACCGTCAACCAAATTGATCCCATTGCGATTGATAGCAGACATGACTCCAGTGTCATGGATGTCCGCACTTTCCGAGGGGCCAACATAGACTCGGACCATTACCTTGTTGAAGCTAAAGTGCGAATGCGGATCTCCACCAGACCGCAGAATTGAGTATCCACTGTAAGCCACAACTTTTGCCAACCATGTCCCCTCTTATCTCTTGACAAGCCCGGCGGCTGCGTCAAACCCAGAGGCCCAATGGCAACATTGCAAAATGGCCATCAAAACCGCTGTCATGGATGTTTTGGGTTTCATTAGGCGACCACAACGAAACACCTGGTTCGATGATTAGTGCAGGCTAGCACACTTGGCCAAAGACGAAGCCTATCATGCAACTCTGAATGCCAGAACTAGAGCTGCCCAGAGCGCTTCCCGTGCGGTATATCAGCAAAAGAGGAACATCGGCTTTTCAGAAGAAAAAAAAATAGAACTGGAAACACGAATGGTTGAATCTATTGAGGGGTGCTACGGCAGAAGAAATGTTCGAAAGTTCTACCAAAGAGTAAATCATTCGTCCAAGGATTACAAAGCCCGAGCGGAAGCATGTAGAGACGAGGGTGGGAATGTTGTTGTAGATACACAGTCGGTGCTGAGAATTTGGATAGAACACTTCTGCAGACTGTTAAACGGCAAAGACAAACAACTAAACGCTGTCAGGCAGAATGATCCATTCGATTTGGATGATGATGAACAAAATTTCCATCCTCCCGACAAGAAGTTCGGATAGCAATATCTAAACTAAAGTCCAACAAGGCTGCTGGAGCGGCTGGCGTTACGGCTGAACTCTTCAAAGCAGCGGGAGATGACTTGGTGAGGAGCATACACAAACTCATCTGTACAATCTGATCGGATGAAAGTATGCCTGACGAATGGAACCTCAGCATTGTCTCCACAAGAAAGGAGATACTCTAAGCTGCGCCAACTACAGAGGTATAAATATCCTAAATGTCGCCTATAAAATCTTGTCGGCCATTCTGTGTGAACGTCTGAACCCTTTTGCATGTGAACTGATTGGCCCCTATCAGTGTTTCAGGCCCGATAAGTCAACCGTCGATGAAATTTTCACACTTCGGCAGATTTATGAAAAGACCCAAGAATTCCAGATCGATACTCACCACCTCTTTATCGATTTTAAAGTCGCCTATGACAGCGTGAACAGGAACGAGCTATACAGAGCCATGTCACTTCCTGGCATCCCTGGTAAACTCGTTCGATTGTGCAGGATGACTATAGAGAACTCGTGCTGCTCCGTCAAGGTTGGTAAGAACACCACCGACTCATTTAATGTCGAGAAAGGCTTACGACAGGGTGACGTGCTCTCATGTAACCTCTTCAACATCATTCTTGAGGCAATCGTACGCAACTCGCATGTCAACACCAGTGGTACGATTTTTACTTGCGATTATAGGTACTATAAGGCAAGTTATGCATTCGTCGAAAAAAAAAGTTTTGAGATAACAAATCAAACATGACATTACGATGATAGCGAAGACGAAAAAAGATGGTCTAAAAATTCTGTCCGTCTGTATGTCTGTCTGTCTGTCTGTCTGTCTGTCTGTCTGTCTGTCTGTCTGTCTGTCTGTCTGTCTGTCTGTCTGTCTGTATGTATAGAGACCTACAGCCCAAATGGGTGGGCCGAATTGCTTCAAACTTGGTATATAGACTTTTTTAGGTATTGTACAGAGGGGAAATTGAAATTTTTTTTTTAGCTCAAAAAATAACGGTACCTGCCATACAACCGTTACGTTAAAGCTTATTTTTCTCAAAAACGGCTCTAACGATTTCGATTTAAAAAAATCAGTGTTGCTTTTTAGGTACGACCAATAATATGACTGAAAAAAAAGTTTTAAAAAAATGGCTAAGAACGGTACTTTCCATAGGACCGTTTTTTTTGCTTTCGACTATCTCGAAAACGACTCAACCGATTCTTTCGAAATTTCACACACATATAGCTGTAGGTAGCGCAATTTGTATTGCATACCAATATTTTTGAAAAATATTTTTTTGTATTTTTAAAAGAATTTTTTTAAAAAAAATTTAAAAAATTAATATTTTGAAAACGGCTTACTAAATTTTTTTCTAAAAATTTTAAATAAATGTATTTGCTGAATACCTATGAACTGGCGTTTTTAATTTTTTTTTGAAATTTTTGTTCAAAAAGTTTTTCAAAAAAAACTTTTTTTCTCAAAAACCGCTTCACAGATTTTTATAAATTTTTTCTCATAAATTCATATTTTTCCAAGAAATAAAATGGCGTACTTTTTTTTCAGCTCAAATTAGTTTAAGTATTTATTTAAGAATTTTGAAATTTTTATTTTTATCAAAATCTCAAGCCCCTAAACCACTGTCACTCATTACAGCAAGTTCGTGCGACCCAGTCGTGCATTTTATTTTAGATCCGTTCAATAACTTAGCTATGCTAATGACATTTACACTATTGGAAGAACGAAGCGCGTTGTCAGTGGAGCATTCGCAAGTATTGAAGTGGAAGCGGCTCGAATGGGTCTGGCTGTAAATGAAGATAAAACAAAGTATATGCTGTCCTCGGGTGAAGTAGATCATCACCGTAAGCTCGTACGAAACGTCACAATGGACAGATATAACTTTGAGGTTGTCAAGGACTTTGTCTATTTGGGTTCCACTATAATCTCTCAGAAAAACATCAGTGAAGAGATCAGTCGAAGAATCACTCTTGCCAATCGCTGTTTCTTCGGGCTAAGAAGGCATCTTAGTAGCAAAACCCTCTCTCAAAGGACCAAGGTGACACTATACAAGACCCTTATCATCCCAGTCCTGCTGTATGGGGCAGAAGCGTGGACACTGACTGGACGAGAAGATTCAATGGCGAACTGTACGGGCGACATTGACTTGCTTTAGAAGCTGAAAATACAGCGGCTTAGATGGCTGGGCCATGTGGAGCGTATGGACGAAAACGCTCCTGACCAATGAGTCTTCAATTCCAATCTGGAGGGCCAACGCAGTTCTGGAAGACCCCATCTAAGGTGGCGCGATCAAGTGGTAAACGAACTCAACCAACTTGGTGTGCGCAACTGGAGGCCACTGGCTATTGACCGGCCTAGCTGGCGAGGATTGTTGGTTGAGGCCATGGTCCACAATGGACTGTCTGCGCCACCTTAAGAAGAAGAAGAAGAACAGGAAGGGAATGTGGAACAAAAATTGTTAAAGAGGAAATGGGTTGGCGAAACTTGTTGTAGTAAAATTTACTGCAACACAACGAAGCACGATATTGCACAAAACCCTGCAAGTTCCCATAAACCACCAACAATAACCAGGAAAACTAACTGCGCTGTCACTTATTGGAGCTGTTGGTGACAAGAGCATAGCCACTTCACAAACTGCAACACAAACACAAAATACGTTTACACATGCATGACCACACAACCAACATCTTAAGTTATACGCAGCAAATTCATCACCCACATCGACGTACTGATGCTAAGTTTTGAAGTTAGTTTTTAACCTTCCTAGAAGTTTTCCCTGGCCGTTTATAATTACGCAATTATTGGCGCAGACTTTTTGTCTAAATTCAATCTTCTTGTTGACTTAAAACACCAGCTACTTATCGACACCTTATCACGGATCAACAGCATCAGCATGCAAAATTTCCGTGACCTGATTGTGAATCCAGCGTCACTTCATCTCCATGAACTGCAAGCAGAACCTTATGTTAAAATATACTGAGACGTCTCAACCGGAACGTCAACCGGAACACATCAAAGTTCCAGACTACAGATTCAACCACCTGATATACTTTTTCTCCCAACTATCAGAGATTTCCAATATTGCCTCACGATGATAGATCAGTTTTCAAGATGGCCAGTAGAAGCTCCGATCAAAGACATGAACGCAGACACTGTCGCTACAAATCTTTTCAACCACTGGATTTCACACTACGGTTCTCCTGTCACCAAAACCAGAGTATATCTACTAATGAGTAGGGACACGTGTTTATTATTTGTTTACAATTCATACAAGAAATAGACGACAATAAGAAGTGTAATAGTGAAAGAGAGATAGATTCAACATCGGCACGCTTTTAAAAACACGTACAAAAAAAATGTATACACAAAATCGTCGCCATAGTTACTTTTCACTAGTGTGACCAGCTTCTAGAAAATTTAGCACAAAAATTGGTGCAAATAGAAGTATGTTTATATGAAAGCAAAACCTGGTCACACTAATCAATATTTTTGCTAAGAGAAATACTACTACACTGAAAATAACAAGGACCCGCTTTAAGAAAAACATTATTGGAAAATCACATTTATGTATGTTATACAAGATAAGTGTGTGTGTATGTACCTACAAAACGTGATGTGTACTCTCTTTTTCATAAACTATTTAACGAAAGGCTAGGAATCAATACTTCTTGCCTGTTTTCACTTATAATAGTTTTTGTTTAGGTTTTCTCTTGTATTGGTTGAGTTCTAAGTGTGAAAAGAGTGTCCCTACGCATTAGTAGATACACTCTGACCATAACATCCGACCAAGGTGAACAGTTCGAGTCAGCTCTCTTTCACGCTCTCACAAATCTGGTAAGGAGCAAAAAGACAAGAACAACGCCCGGCCACCCACAATCCATCGGTACAGCCGAGCGAATGCACAAGACACTGAAAGCAGCACTCATGTGTTCACTAAAACTTTGGATCAATATTCTTCCTACAGACCGGCTTGGATTAAAAACATCCTTCAAGGAAGACATCCAAGCTACACCAGCAGAGATGTTATTTGGAACCTGCTTAAGAATACCATGATCGTTCTTCGTTTCATCTGATATATTGCCAAATTCTTCAACCTTCGTCCTGAAACACAGAGAATACTAACTGAAATCCGACCAACACCAACAGCTCACCACACGAAATCAAGGATGTTCATCTTAAAGGACATAAACACCTGCTCATATGTTTGGTTGCGCTGCGATAATGTAAAAGCTCCACTGGAAACACCATACCAGGGTCCTTATAAGGTCCCTGAAAGAACATCCGACAGAGTCTATAAGATTCTTGTCAATGGTCAAGCAAAACACGTATCCATTGAAAGATTAAAATCATGTTACACAAACAAAAACCATGATCACAACGCTGAAGACTCTTCTGCATCCACCTGTCACCAAATCCAGCCACATCTTTTTGGTTCAACGATGGATCCACCGCAACTCACGTACCGGCAAAATCCAAGAAGTACCGTGCATTTTCATTTTCCTGAATCTTGATGAAAGATGAAACCCACTGGGGGTGGGGGTGACTGTGGCGACACTGTGTAGACAGTTGCGCATCTACGAATAAATAGAATATAAATTATAATCACAAAACGAAACTGGCCAAATGATAATGTACATACAAATAACCAAGGACCAATTTTCTAGAACAATCGTTTTTCGTTCGTTAGAGAATTCAAATTATTCCTCGGCAGTAAACGGAAAGACAAACTTCATTTTCTCTGTGTGAAATATAAATCCTTTTGCTTGTTCTTTGTTAGAAACTTCTTAGAGTGTTAATAAACCATAGGATTTATATACAGGGTGTCCCAAAAGTCAAAGTCGAAACGAAAACGGGTGATACCTACCCTATCACCCGTTTTCGTTTCGACTTTGACAGTTATCAGAAAAATTATAAAATAAATCGTTGCCATGTATTTCGTGAGTTACAGGCATTCGAACAAAAATCGAAAAAATGCTCACTCTCTGACGGCCTTTCAAGTGCCGTGCTTACAAATCTTAATATTTTTAAAAAATTTTTCTCTTATGGAACCTCGACTAACCCCGCTAACAATTGCATTAAAAAATTTAAACACACCTGCATCAGTTTTCAAGAAAATATCACTTTTTCGCCCAACTAAATACTCAACATTTTTACATGACCCTAATTCAATGGGCTGTAGTGTAAAAAAAAATTACTAAGAAATTTTGCCAAGTTACCTTAAGAGTTGGCGTGTTCAATTCTCCTCCCAAAATCATATAAGATTTTTGAGAATATTCCATTAATAACGGAAAAAAGGGTTTTTTCTCAAATAAACAGGTTTTAAGATAATTCTTTTTAATTCATTAAAAAAAATTTGAATGTACTCCAGGCTTTCTCGTCTAAGTTTAAGTTCGAGGCTAGTGACCGTTATTATTTAAAAGTAACTATTAGCAGGCCCAGACTTCCAAGGGCTATCAGATAGTGATTCATTTCTTGTCGTTTAGTAAAACTGATCCGGTCCCTGGAATATTTTTGTTGTCCTTTGGATTTAAGTGCGTTATAATTTCACTTAATAACATCACCATGCCATCTTTGTACACTGAGCAGGAATATGTGAACATGCACCTTATTTATGGAGAATGCAGAGGCAATGCTAGTGCTGCGGCTAGACTTTACCATGAGAAATATCCAAATGCTGAGCGTTATCCGGATCATCGGGTTTTTGTGAATTTGCACCGGTCATTATCAGAAGGTCGATTTCCATACCAAAGAACTAGTGAAAGCAGGCCTCTCATGCCCTAAAAGAACCAAGTGCTACAAGAAGTCAATCAAGACCCAAGTACCTCATTACGTGGAATTCGAACAAGAACAGGAGTTCCCAAAAGTACAGCACATCGAATTTTAGAGAAAAATGAACTCCATGCTGCATACCATGTTCAACGAGTGCAAAGTCTACTACCCCGAGATTACCTTGGAAGAGTTGCATTTTGTCGAACGATACTACAGCGGTACAGGGAAGATCCGTGATTCTTGGACAAAATTCTGTGGTACGATGAATCAACATTTAAAAAGGATGGATACATGAACCTTCACAATTTGCACGAGTGGCATGTAGAAAATCCACATTTGATACGGGAAGACAAATTGCAGTATCGCTTCAAAGTTAATATGTGGACCGGAATTCTGAATGGTAAAGTTATTGGACCATTCGAACTACCAGAGAACATGAACGGCGAGGTGTATTTAGATTTTTTACAAAACCACTCGCCAATTTTATTGGAAGATGTGCCACTTAGCATTTATGGAAATATGTGGTTTCAACAAGACGGCTGCCCAGCGCATTATGCTCGCCCAGTGAAACAATTCCGTGATGAAGAATACCAAGGCATGTGGATAGGGCGGTCTGGTGCAATTTCGTGGCCAGCCCGTTCACCTGACTTAAAAGCTCTGGATTTCTTTCTTTGGGGGCAGGAAAAGAAAAAGTCTACTCAAAACCAACCAAAATTTAGCAGAGTTACGCCAAAAAACCTCGGATGCTGTTGCAGACATTAACTCAAGAAGATTCGCTCGTCTTATAAAACGATCTTATTTAAGAAGATGTAGAAGTAGATCTTGCATTGCTGTTGGAGGCAAACAATTTGAACATTTGTTATAGTTATAACTAATCGAAATAAACTTTGATGTAATTTTTATTGAAAAATTGAATTTTATTTCAAACTTAAACCCAAAAATAGAAATGAATCACTATCTGATAGCCCTTGGTAGTCTAGGCCTGCTCGTAGTTACTTCTAAATAATAACAGTCACTCTCCTCGAACTGAAACTTGGACGAGAAAGCCTGGAGTACATTCAGATTTTTTTTTAATGAATGAAAAAGAATTATCTTAAAACCTGTTTATTTGAGAAAAACATTTTTTTCCGTTATTTATGGAATATTCTAAGAAACCTTATACCATTTTGGAAGGAGAATTGAACGCGCCAACTTTTAAGGTAACTTGCCAAAATTTAGTCGTGTAAAAATTTTGAGCATTTAGTTGGGCAAAAAAGTGACATTTTCTTCAAAACTGATGCAGGTGTGTTTAATTTTTTTAATGCAATTGTTAGCAGGGTTATTCGAGGTTCCATAACAGAAAAAAAAATTGAGAAAAATTATGATTTGTAATCACGGCACTTGAAAGGCCGTCAGAGGGTGAGCATTTTTTCGATTTTTTTTCGAATGCATCTAACTCACAAAATACATGGAAAAGATTTTTTTTATTATTTTTCTGATAACTGTCACCATCTACCCCATCACCCGTTTTCATTTTGACGTTGACTTTTGGGACACCCTGTATACATAGTTAATTAAAGACATTTAATGTGTGAAAATAATTATTGTTGAAGTGTTTTCTTATTGTTTTAGTTGTGTTTTGTATTTGACATACCGAGTATCTACTCAGTTGCTGTCACAAAATATAGATGGTGTTATAAAGACACCACAAACATAGCATCATTTGATTCGATTCGAAAACAAAATTGCATACAACCGGCTATTATTATAGCAGCCGAAAGATAACATTTAAACGTTTTCGTTTGTACCAATTTTTTTTAGAAATGAGTTGTTGTTGTCATTGCTCCAAAAGTTTGTTTTCATCGCACTTTTGCACTTACAGAGCAAGTTCTTAAACTGCTGCTAAGTTTTGATCAAGCAAAAATGGAGTTTAAGCTATTCATAAACGTATTTAGACCTACGATTAGGACTTAACCTGGGGTCTAACTTTAAAAGTTGCTGATGTAGTGTTTAAGTTACTTTTAAACTACTACTGTCATACAAAAATTGAAAAACGTATATGTGGGTACTTTTGCCTGCCATTAGCAAGTCGATACAAAAAAAAAAATACCTTAGAAATTCTGAAAAAACTAGTTTAAAATGTCAATAGAAGTGGAAAATGAAAGAGATTTTTTAGTTGTGGAAGACATAGATTTGTTGTATGAAATTGTGATACCAGCCAGGCAAAAGAAAATTTATAAGGCAGAGTTCAATAGACTCGAGTTAAATGATAAAAATTTTTTTCAACGATATCGATTTGACAAAGAAAGAGCATAACATTTGTCATAATTCTGCTAATTTCTGTATTTAATTACAAAAAACTGGGATATCAGCTTCCACACTTTGTTCAATTCCCATTTACAAGTCAGGAACTTCATTTTGAAGTCGTTTTTTAACATCTATAATACTTTGATGTCTTCTTAGCTGATTTATCTAAAATTAAATGAACGATTTCAGTCGCGTGAAGTTAGCCGCAACTTTGAAACCAAACTTGTTTTTCTTTAGAGTTCTGATATTATTAACAAGAGTTCTGGAGTTCCTCATACCAATTTTGAATAGTTCTGGCAAAAAACCATCAAAATCGGGACTTTGAAATTTCTTAACCCTAAAAAATGTTAGCCGCAACTTTGTAACCCCCAGGAGTTCTGATGCAATAAATGTGTTCACAACCAATAGTTCCGGAGTTCCTCATACCAATTTTTAAGAAATCTGCCCTAAAACGCCCAGAAAATGCATTTCAAGTTTGTATGCAAAAAAGTGCATTTAACATTTTTTTATAATTCTGATGTCCGAAATGTCTTAAACACCAAGAGTTCTGAGGTTCCTCATACAATTTTTTTTTATTTCTTTTTAAACACGCTCACAATTCACTTTTTTAATTTTCACCATAACCTACAAAAAAAAGTAGCCGCGACTTTGATACCCCCAAGAGTTCTGATACAATAAATGTGTTCACAACCAATAGTTCCGGAGTTCCTCATACCAATTTTTAAAAAATATGCCCTAAGACGCCCAAGAAAAGCATTTCAAGTTTGTATGGGAAAAGTGCATTCATGGTTATCAAACAGTTCTGAAGGCTAAATTGTGTCAAAAAGCAAGAGTTCTGAGGTTCCTTTTATAAACATTTGAACATTTTGAAGTATTTAGGCCAAAATGCAGATTTTCAATTTTTAGACAAAATGCATCTTTTAAGTAGACGCAACTTTGTTACCCTAGGAGTTCTGATGCAATAAATGTGTTCACAACCAATAGTTCCAGAGCTCCTCATACCAATTTTTGAAAAATCTGGCCTAAAACGTCAAATAAATGCATTTCAAGTTTGTATGCAAAAAAGTGCATTTACCATTTTTTTATAATTCTGACGCCTGAAATGTGTTAAACACCAAGAGTTCTGAAGGTCCTCTTACTTACATTAAATAGTTCTGCAGTAAATAGCCCAGAATGCAGATTTTATTTTTTCAGGCAAAATGCATTTTTTACTAGCCGCAACTTTGTCACCTCAAGGAGTTCTGGTGCGATAAATGTGTTCACAACCAATAGTTCCGGAGTTCCTCATACCAATTTTTAAGAAATCTATCCTAAAACGCCCAAAAAATGCATTTCAAGTTTGTATGCAAAAAAGTGCATTTACCATTTTTTTATAATTCTGACGCCTGAAATGTGTTAAACACCAAGAGTTCTGAAGGTCCTCTTACTTACATTAAATAGTTCTGCAGTAAATAGCCCAGAATGCAGATTTTATTTTTTCAGGCAAAATGCATTTTTTTACTAGCCGCAACTTTGTCACCTCCAGGAGTTCTGGTGCGATAAATGTGTTCACAACCAATAGTTCCGGAGTTCCTCATACCAATTTTTAAGAAATCTATCCTAAAACGCCCAAAAAATGCATTTCAAGTTTGTATGCAAAAAAGTGCATTCTGGGCTATTTACTGCAGAACTATTTAATGTAAGTAAGAGGACCTTCAGAACTCTTGGTGTTTAACACATTTCAGGCGTCAGAATTATAAAAAAATGGTAAATGCACTTTCTTGCATACAAACTTGAAATGCATTTATTTGACGTTTTAGGCCAGATTTTTCAAAAATTGGTATGAGGAGCTCTCTAACTATTGGTTGTGAACACATTTATTGCATCAGAACTCCTAGGGTAACAAAGTTGCGTCTACTTAAAAGATGCATTTTGTCTAAAAATTGAAAATCTGCATTTTGGCCTAAATACTTCAAAATGTTCAAATGTTTATAAAAGGAACCTCAGAACTCTTGCTTTTTGACACAATTTAGCCTTCAGAACTGTTTGATAACCATGAATGCACTTTTCCCATACAAACTTGAAATGCTTTTCTTGGGCGTCTTAGGGCATATTTTTTAAAAATTGGTATGAGGAACTCCGGAACTATTGGTTGTGAACACATTTATTGTATCAGAACTCTTGGGGGTATCAAAGTCGCGGCTACTTTTTTTTGTAGGTTAGGGTGAAAATTAAAAAAGTGAATTGTGAGCGTGTTTAAAAAGAAATAAAATAAAAATTGTATGAGGAACCTCAGAACTCTTGGTGTTTAAGACATTTCGGACATCAGAATTATAAAAAAATGTTAAATGCACTTTTTTGCATACAAACTTGAAATGCATTTTTTGGGCGTTTTAGGGCAGATTTCTTAAAAATTGGTATGAGGAACTCCGGAACTATTGGTTGTGAACACATTTATTGCACCAGAACTCCTGGGGGTTACAAAGTTGCGGCTAACATTTTTTAGGGTTAAGAAATTTCAAAGTCCCGATTTTGATGGTTTTTTGCCAGAACTATTCAAAATTGGTATGAGGAACTCCAGAACTCTTGGTAATAATACCAGAACTCTAAAGAAAAACAAGTTTGGTTTCAAAGTTGCGGCTAACTTCACGCGCTAACGATTTCTTATTTATTTATTTTTGTCAGGCACGGGTGGCAACGACCGAAGGCCCAGAGCCCAGACAAACAGAACAGAAGAGAGAACAATATGTCAACAGTAAACAGCTCCGTGGTTTATTATTGTCCATCTCCATCTTACCACTAACCACGTGCAGTGATGCTTGGTTTCGCTGATCGATCAGGAAGCGATTCTTTATCAATATCATAATTTGAAGTATAACGTAGTAGATTTTCGCATTAAGCTATTACTAGCTAAACACAGCTAGAAAATTGTTTATGAATAGCAGCTGTGTTTATCTAAAGAATTCAGCTTAACCTGTAGGTTAGTAAATCACAAATTTAGTAAACATCTATGAATAGGGCCCATTATGTTGAATAAAGGATGAAAATTGTAAATATTTCCATAAATATAGAGATTTTTTATTGAATTATACTATATTGTTCTGTGGGAAATATTAAATGTATATTTAATTATTTAAAGCGGATTCCTCTATATCTCGATTGGTTGGACTATACTGCATTTTGAAAGCCATTGCTTTGGTTCACTGTACATTATTTATACACCATAAGCCGTAAGATATTATATGCCTTACTTTATTCGAAACTTATGAACTTTTTTTCTAGGATTGTGTTCATTGGACGATGTTCAATTATACTGACAATGATATTCTACTCAACAGAGGCGTTATATTTTAGGTCGACAACTATAAATTTTTATGTTTTATTTCCATTCTCATTAAACTGTAAGTATGTTTTCAAGAAATTATTTCGCATGAATATTTCATATTTATATTAAAAGATTAAATGAAGTTAAAACTAACACAGTGCAGCTCCGCTGAACTGCATTTCTGACTTGTGAGGTTTTGCCTTTAGTGGTGCGTTTGAGTGTGTTACCGTTTGTTGCATTTAACTGACTTTGTAGGCTGATTTTCAGAGTGATTTGCACAAGGTCTGATTAAAAGCTATAGCCCGTAAAGACTGTTTTGTGTCGTTTATTCAAATGTCCGTGGGCTAAGGAAAAAATTTCTTTGCTGTGGAAGCCCATACTGTGCAATACAGAACAGCTGTTTTTGGCATAAAGTAAAGCCCAGGTTAGACAGAATACTGATTTGTCAGTATAACTACTTTTGTCGATGAGCCTACTCGGGTAGGGCGAGGAAGTTCTGACACGTAAGTGGATATTGTCAAAAACTTTGTTTATCCTTTTGCATTGAAGGTTATATTCATATAAAATGTACTTCATTAAGGTTTTACAATAACAAAAATAACATTTAACTGTTAAATTACTAAAGAGAAGGAGAAGGAGGTTAGGTTAGGTTAAGTGGGGTGATGGAACGGCAAGCCGAACCTTCTCACTCGGATCTCGATTGGATCCATTGTGCTACCCGGTTGGATGGGGTGATAAGGAACAGGGGTTAAGGATTGACAGGCAGTGGGTGGGTTAAGTGGTGGAGGCCTCCCTGAACCAACCTGAGTTCTGGATGAATCTCAGGATGTTTCTTGGTGGCGTTTTAGAGATATCGATCAACTCGTTGAAAAAGTATTCACCGAGGTTAACTTTCCTAGTTCGGGCTAAGCTGGGGCATTCACAGAGGAAGTGGAAGGAGTCCTCTTCTGCCTCTTCGTTCTGGCATCCTCTACATAAGTCAGATGTGCTGATGCCCAATCTGCTCATGTGGGTTCCCATCGAGTTGTGACCCGTCAGGATACCAACCAGGAGTGATAATTGAGGCCTGCTTAGCATGAGTAGGGATTCAGTTTTCTTCTTTGAAATTTCCGGCCATAGATTTCTCGATACCCGACAAGTGTCGATTGATGACCATCTGTCATTAGCGGTTTTAAGGAAACTATGGCTAATTTTTGTTTTTTCCCTTTCGAGTGGCATGTTAATTGAGGTTACCATTTGGCTTGGTTCGAGAGATGAACCGGTTTTGGCCAGTTGGTCAGCCATTTCATTTCCGTGTATGTCACGATGTGACGGGACCCACCGCAAGGTTACTGGATTCGTTGCGTTGAGTAGTCTCAACTCATTACGACAACGATCGACCAGTTTGGATTTTGTCACTATGGAGGAAATGGCTTTTATGGCCGCCTGGCTGTCGATGAAAATATCAATATTCTTATTTTCCAGTTCGCACGTTAAAAGGTGGTTTGCAGCTTCATAGGCTGCAAGCACTTCCGCTTGGAAGACACTGCAGAAGTCTGGAAGTCTAAATGACTTGTTTATGGGTGGGTTATCTGAAAAGATGCCTGACCCTACCCCATCTTCCGTTTTGGAACCGTCTGTGAACACAGAAACGTCATTTTCATTTATGACCCTGTTTTCCATCCAGCATTCTCTTGTAGGGAAGTCTGTTTGGGCTGCTGGGTTAAAATCTATGTGCGGAGTAATATAGTCTGTTTGAATGTTAATGTCTGTGAAGTTCATTATTATCCTGTGACCTGAATGGCCCCTTTTCCAACTAGAGCATTGACTGAGATGCAAAGCACTTTTGGCCGCCATTTCTTTCGTAAATAGATCGAGTGGGGCTAGTGGAAGGAACGTTTCAAGGGCTGCGGTTGGTGTAGTTCTCATTGCACTGGTTGTGCCAATGCACGCAAGTCTTTGGATTTTTGTCATGGTTTTGAGATTTGTCGCCTTTTCAAGGGCTGGCCACCAGACCAGACATGCATATGTCAGGATAGGCCTCACTATGGCCGTATACATCCAGTGAATAGTTTTGGGGCTGGGTCCCCATTTCCTGCCAAAGATTCTATTGCAAGTATAGAATGCTATTGATGCTTTTTTCCCTCTTTCTTTTATGTTTTCGTTCCAGTTTAGTTTACGGTCCAACACCACTTCAAGATATTTTGCCACATTTGAAACTTGAAGTGGTGTCCCGTTTATAGTGATCGGGTCTACCGTTGGAATGTTGTTTTTCCTTGTAAACAAAACTAGTTCTGTCTTTGTTGGATTGACGTTAAGTCCGCAGCTACTGGCCCAATTACTGAGTTTGTTTAGGGCTATTTGAAGGAGATCACACAGTGTGGGAATATATTTTCCTGAGGACATTATTACAATGTCGTCGGCATATGCCACGACCTTAACGCCACTAAGACTTAGTTTACCTAAGATCTGGTTGACAACCAGAAGCCAAAGCAACGGAGAAAGAACCCCTCCCTGTGGAGTACCTCTACAGGTCTTGACTTTTAGCTTGCTGGCACCTAACTCCGCATTTACAAGTCTTGTTTGAAGCATAGAGTCAATCCAATTCGATAGTTCAGGATCAACATTGACAGAGTCTAGGGCTTGTCGTATCGCGTGATTATCTACATTATTGAAGGCTCCTTCTATATCAAGAAATGCTGCTAGGGTGAATTCTTTGAATTGGATTGAGTTCTCAATCGTGCCAACAACTTCGTGAAGTGCCGTCTCAACAGATTTGCCCTTAACGTAAGCGTGTTCAGCCTGTGAGATTATATTATCATTTAGTTTTAGGCGGATATGCGTTTCTATGAGTCTTTCTAAGGTTTTAAGGAGAAAGGAAGAAAGGCTTATAGGCCTGAAGTCTTTTGGTTCAGTGTGAGTGGGCTTGCCAGCTTTCGGAATGAAGATGACATTGACTTCTCTCCATCCAGTTGGAATATAGGTTATGTTTAAACATCCCCTGAATATATCCACCAGAATCGGAACGATTATGTCTTTTGAGCATTGGAGCATAATTGGAATTATCCCATCAGGCCCTGCAGACTTGTATGCTGAGGAGGAGTCGATAGCCCACGCCACCTTTCTACTGTCTACGATTTGATTGCCAATATTATAGGCAGGATTTATGTTGGGGTCTCTTTCCATAGGAGATGTTATGTTAACACAACCTGGGAAATGAGTGTTTTTAAGAGCTTCTAGAGTTTCAGAGCAGGTGTCAGTCCAGGTATCATCCGGTCTTTTTAAGAAACCTGGAGGAGTGTGGACCTTTGACATGACTTTCCTGAGCCTGGCAGCATCATTTGTGGACTCGATGTCTGTACAAAATTTTCGCCAGGCTGCTCTTTTCGCATAGGTGGTTCTGTTTTTGTACTCATTTTTGCTGGTTTTGTAAAGATTCCAGTCATCAGCGTTGTTACTATATTTTGCTCTGTTGAACAGCCTCCTTGAGTTCTTTCTAAGGATAGACAGCTCTTTTGACCACCATACGGGGTTGAGCTTGCTTGATGAGGCCGCTGTTGATCCATGGCTCTTGTATAAGGGCTATATCTGTCTTGTTTTTTGACAAAAAAGAGGTTAAGGTGGCAGAAGCCAACTTACTGTGTTGCAGATTTAGTTGCAGCACTTTCATCATCATTTTTTGTTTTGTCTTTTTTGTTTAAGTTGGCAGCCGTTAGCGGCCTTACCTTAACCTCATTTATGCCGACACAGAGTTTGAACCCTTTCGATGGAAGCAAAGCCATTGTTTCATGGTTAAGCATGATAATTGCTTCTTGGCCTGTTTTCGTAGGCTCTTCCATCTCCATGACTTGCCAATCGGAACTCGGAAAGTCAGGGTTGAGTCTTCTTAGGAAGAGCTCTAGCCTTTCCTTCGTCATGCGAGGGCCCGGAATGTTTATTCGGACTTTGGGTCTAGTAGGGAGGTCATTTTTAAAAGCAACTTTTAGTGTTGCCCCTTCAATTAATGTGCTCATTTCAGTTATTTTGCTTTTGAGCCAGTTAAGGGTAAATTCATCACGGCAAGTGAGAATTTTAAAACCCTTTACTGTCGACAAGGGCCCGAATCTCGGCAGAGTGCCAGTTGAGGTAAGCAGCTCGTCGTTTACACACTCGAGTAGTTTTTCCTCAACCTTGGCCCAGTTCTCTTCACTCAGCAGTTTTTCGGAGCTCCCCTCATTGATAACGGCCACCTGAAGCCTTTCTTTTATCAATTCCGCCGGTGTGTCTGTTTTGTTTGTCGTCTTCGGCTTTTTGTTTGCGGACATCGGAGGGGTTGTCGAAACATTATGTCTCGTCCTCTTTCTATGACTGCTGTCGTCAGTTTTTACGACCCTTAAGTGTTTTAGACCATCCAACGGTGGTTTCACTTTCGGATTATTGACTTGAGCAGCCTTGGAAGAGGAGGCACCTAGGTCTGTTTGATTCTTCGTGGTTTGGTTTTTCACGACTATCTTTGGTTCTGCGTTTGGCTTATTGTTGGAATCCATTTTCGCGACTAGTTTGCGAGCCCAGCTCAAGCGTTTCCAGTCTCGGAGACTAAGCCTTTTTGTGTCACCCTGACCATATCTTCTGATGGTTCTCAGGGCGTTTTGCAACTTCTTGTAAAAGTTAAGGTCCCCTTCCTTATTCTGTTCTTTCGGATTCACCGTTTTTTCCGTAGTCGGTTTTGGCCCATGCGAGCATCGGTTTCCGGAATTGGCATCATCCATACAGACTTTGGAAGGTTTGCTAGACTTTGACCCTTTGCAGGGAGTTGAGGTTAATTTGGTTCCCGGGTCCACCGAGTTTTTGGCCAGTATGTCGACTTTGTTAGCAGCTGCAGGGTTTTCGGCCACTGTGACATCCGCTTCAGAGCCGTCGGAGCTGGCGAAAGATTGATAGTCGTCTTCTGCGAGGATTCGATTTTCCTCACCGGACGACATCTCACTTTCGTCAGCTCCCACGGTCCCGACCTCAGAGTCAGTGAGATCCAAGTGCCTCACCGAGGTGGAGGCTATCATCGATCAGACGGGCACCACTGCTACAAGCAGGAATTAGTTCATCTGCTGTTTCATTTTCATTTTTAGTTTTGTTTTTTGTTGTACTTTTTATATTTGTATTTGAAGGAGGTTACGTCAATGAAAAAATTGCGAAGAGAAAAAATAAAAAAAAAAATTTAAATAACGGTTTCTTGGATTATTTATTAACAAAAAGAAAAAAATTATGTAAGGAATAAATTAAAATTCATTGCGAAAAAGAAGTTAAAATAAGTTAAAAATAAATAAAATATAATAATAAAAAATCAGCGCACATCCAAATCCAGAAAGTTTAGATCGAAACAGATTTTATTTTTAGACCTAGATGTTCCAGACAAGTTTTTCGGGTCTGTCAGTTTCGCCACTAAGTCGGATCTCATTGCCACTCCTAGATCTTTAACTATGGGTTCATAGAAAAGGTTCCCCCTGTTTTGCCGACGATAATTTTTGATAAAATAACATAACACCGAGTCCATGTCGACATCCTCAACTCTACCGACAAATTAAAAATGTTTCCTTTCGCCAAATTTGACTAAAACAAAGTCACCGATTTCAGCTTTAATATCTTTTATTTGGATAGTATGATATTATTGGTTTGCTCAATATCTCCATCACTTTCCATAAGAAATTCAATGAATTGATCGGAGATCCTAATGCTATAGGTTTCGCAGTCGGAGGAGGACGACGCAAGAACATTCTTGACGTGTTTTAGCTTTGGTAGATTTTTTTCCATGGCAACCTCTTTTTGTTAATTTTTTTCATTTTTGTGTGCAGCTAGTTCCATAAACCTGTTCTTTTCGGGTGTGTTCGTATAAATCCGTGACCTAGAAACACTGCTCACTTTTTTTTTCTGTTTTGTATGCATTTTTGGGCATGGCCGAATAGCTTTCGGTGTAAGGTGTTGCTCTGTTTCATAAGGATTCATTTTCGGGGATGGCAGAAAAACTTTCGGTGTAGGGTTTTGTTCTGTTTCATTCGGACCCTTCTGAATGTTTTGATTTGGAGATGACATTTTTGTTGGGCTTTTCTCCGTTTCTTCAGATTCTTGATACTCAATGTCTTGGAAAACTTCAATATTTAGCGGAAAAATGCCTGTTGAAGAAAACCCTTTGGTAATGCTTTCCGGGGAAAATGCTTTTAAGAATGAGTGACTAGAAATTTCCGCAACATAATTTATTCCAATAACACGACCCGGATTATTGACAAGAAAATTGTTGAATGCTGCCTTTTAATGCCTCTTAAACGTTCCAAACACCGACACATCAAGAGGTTGAAGCTTATGTGATGTGTGTGATGGAAATGATAATAAAATTATGCCATTCTCCCTGCAAAACAGTATTGAATCGAAACCACAGTCGGACACATGATTATCCAATAAAACCATGATCGGATCTTGACTAGAACACTATAATATGTTCTAAGACTTTGGGAAAGAGATCAGAATTCATCCAACCACTATCTGCTAACAAAGCAATAGATCCGTTTACAGAACCTTTGAGAAACGCAGTATTTGCTCTTTTCCTGGGATACACAAATACTGGAAGAATATGATTGCCAGCTGCGTTCACTATTGCAACTATAGTTACTAATGTGCCCCGTTCCGCAGGAGCAGCTTGGGAAACAGTCCTCTTGCCCTTTTCAGCAATAACCTGCACAAGTTTTGCTTCAACAACTAATTTAAACTGAACAGAAAAACAAAAATATTACCTTTGGGGACTCTAGCACCATTGTTAGTCCAGTCTCGTCCAAATTAAAAATTCTTTCCGGACCAAAGGTGTTTATATTTCATAAGTTTTCAAAGAATCCATCTACAGCAACTTTAGTGAAACCGCGAAGACGAACTGCGCTTGTATTTTCGGCTTTCGTAGGCTTATTTCACTGCTTCGTCGCATAAATCCATGAAGCCATACTTTTCCGGCCATTTGATCTCGATCCCAATTTGCTGGATGGTCAATCCCGTTCCGAATGACGTATTGGTAGAAAATTTTTTTGGCCATTTCCAATGTTAGGCCATGATGCAGACGCGAGCACTCTTTAAAATAATTAATTTTCTTGTGGCTTGGTAAGCATAAGCAATTGCGAGCCCGAGTGCTTACAACTGAACATTTGGTCCAAAGGGACAGTCCTATAATATCTTTTTTTTGCTAGGCGGGACAAAATAGTGGTTCGTTTCACCCCATATTTTGTTGCTGCACTTGACGCAGTCTCATTTTTTGCAAGGACAGCTTTTACTGCTTCTTGCATAGCTTTCTCATCAAATTGCTTATGGGGATATTTTCTTTTGTAGATATTTGGCATTTTGACTGAAAATTTAAACATAATTTACAATTTATTACAACAAAAAACGAAAACCGTCTAAAACAATGGGAAGAGGAGGTTTTGACAATTCGACTTAACCTCCTAATCTCAACTTGTCGAAAAGTTCTCCAGCACATGCTACTTTATTTTTATTATTGAAATTTGTATTCGTTAATATTAATTTAAAACAGTCACAATTACTAAACAAGCATTGATTGGTTTATTAAATTTTCAAAATATCACTTTAAAACATTTCAAATAAAAAAAGTTATCACCTAAAAACTCACTAAGGAAAATTACATATAAATTGCACAAAAAAACCAAATCACTACTGAACCTTTTAAGTGGTTCAGTAGTGATTTGGTAGTGAACTATACTCTTTAAATCAATGAAAAACTCAAGGCATGCTCGGATGATAGATATGGGAAATTTTCATATCTGTTAAATATAAAGGAAGCAAGAAATCTTAGTTTGATGAAACCTCCTACGCGTCGGAACCTACTCGCCCTACCTATAGCGGATGTTGATGGGCATTCCGCCCAAACTCTTGACTTGTTTTTTACTTCCCATACTGATAAATATACTATTAAAATAACATCTCCGTTTAGAACCTCAGACCATTGTGTCATTTCAGCAAAATTTCTCCTGCTCGAAGCATCCAGTTAAAGAAAAAATTGCATGTGCATGATCTGCTCGATCTCTTTTAAACGTGTCAAGTGTGGTGAAAATATAAATATTGTTATATTTGATCATTTTTAATATTGTGTTATTATTGATTGTTTTAGATCGAACAAACTGCAATATGCGTGAACCGTGGGGTTGGCTTTATAAGATCGGAAGCTTCCTCATTTAAACCTGATAGCTTCTTTTCATTCTGTTGCGGTAAACTAAAACTTTTCATTTGGTTTGATACCCTTTGTTCTGTGAGGGACAAAAGTTCTCATTCACACTTCCTTAAGTCATAAACGATTGCAACCTTTTTTTGACATTTTCAAGGTTGTCTGCCTGCAATCGTCTGACAGATATTGAATAAAAACCTGATGTTAAAAATCTAATCAAAAATTATAAATTGTCGATTTGAGCAGCAAGAACACCGTGAAATCTCGTATAATTAGAGTTTACACAAAGATAACGCCATAATGACTTCACCAATTTTGTAATGTATTTTATCTTATAAATTAAAAGACATTACTTTAATTTGTATTGATTGCGGCATTTTAATGCCACCTTCAGCAATTGTTTTTATTTTTTGACATGAACTATTTGCATGACTTGCACTTGTGATTACATTTGTTTTGACTTTCTAGAAAGAACGAGATGAACACATAATACATAAATGTGTGTTTATAATTTTTTACGTTAATACATTTGATATTTAAGTTACACGATACTAAAATTTTTGAAAAGAGATGACTTAATCGGAGCTTCCAGCGTATTCATCATTATGTTTTTGTTTTTATGCATAAAGATGCTTTCATAATCGTAAAAGAACTTTCTTCAGATACATGTTTAACAAGTTTCAGATTCTCTTTTGATACATTGCGGTCATTCTGCAATATATGTAAGGCAACAGCTGATTTGTTAGGTCGATTGAATTTCACATTTATTAGGAGTATTGAGTCTAAACTCAAGAGGAGCCAAGCTTTGCTTCGCAGTGGTCGATCATGCGTCGATCTCATCAAAAGCCTTCGAATAATCCTCGAACAATCATCGCCACTGAAGCCCTTAACCAGGTTTAAGAATTAAAATCAAAAAGACAAAAATAATCCACAACAGCCAGAACAAACAACAACAGGTTGTTGTGAGACTTACTTACTTCCTTAAGGTGTCAAAGACAGTCCATTGTGGACCACGGCCTCAACCAACAATCCTCGCCAGCTAGGCCGGTCCCTAGCCAGTGGCCTCCAGTTGCGCACACCAAGTTGGTTGAGGTCATTTACCACTTGATCGCGGCACCTTAGATGGGGTCTTCCAGAACTGCGTTGGCCCTCCGGGTTGGAATTGAAGACTCGTCGAGCAAGAGCGTTTTCGTCCATACGTTCTACATGACCCAGCCATCTTAGCCGCTGTATTTTCAGCTTCTTAACCAAGTCAATGTCGCTGTATAGCCCGTATAGTTCGCCATTGAATCTTCTCCTCCATACTCTATTGATACATACAGGACCGAGTATCACCCGAAGAATTTCTCGCTCAAAGCACCCCAGCCAGTATTTATCCGATCGTGTCAGTGTCCACGCTTCTGCCCCATACAGCAGGAATGGGATGATAAGGGTCTTGTGTTGTGTCTCCTTGGTCCTTTGAGAGAGAGCTTTGCTACTAAGATGCTTTCTAAGCTCGAAGAAACAGCGATTGGCAAGAGTTATTCTTCGACTGATCTCTTCACTGATGTTGTTCTGAGAGGTTAAAGTGGAACCCAAATAGACAAAGTCCTTGACAACCTCAAAGTTATATATGTCCATTGTGATATTTTGTCCGAGCCTACGGTGATGATCTTCTTCACCCGAGGACAGCATATACTTTGTTTTATCTTCATTTACAGCCAGACCCATTTTTGCCGCCTCCACTTCAATACTTGCGAATGCTCCACTGAAAGCGCTTCATTCTTCCAATAATGTCAATATCATCAGCATAGCCGAGTAATTGACCGGATTTAAAAAAAATCGTACCGCTGGTGTTGACATGCGAGTTGCTTACGATTGCCTAGAGAATGATGTTGAAGAGGTTACATAACAGCGCGTCACCCTTTCGTCAACCTTTCTCGACATTAAAAGAGTCGGTGGAGCTCTTACCAACGAGTTCTCCATAGTCATCCTGCACAATCAAATGACTTTAGCAGGGTTGCCAAGAAGTGACATGGCTCTGTATAGCCCGTTCCTGTTCACGCTGTCATAGGTGACTTTAAAGACGATAAAGAGGTGGTGAGTATCAACCTGGAATTCTTGGGTCTTTTCCAAGATCTGCCGAAGTGTGAAAATTTGGTCGACGGTTGGCTTACCGGGTCTGAAACCACTCTGATAGGGGCCAATCAGTTCACGTGCGAAAGGGTTCAGACGTTCACACAGAATGGCCGACAAGATTTTATATGCGACATTTAGGAGACTTATACCTCTGTAGTTGGCACAGCTTAGAATATCTCCTTTCTTTTGGATAGGGCACACAATGCTGAGGTTCCATTCTCTTCACTTATGTTGTTCTGAGAGGTTAAAGTGGAACCCAAATAGAGAAAGTCCTTGACAACCCCAAAGTTATATCTGTCCATTGCGACGTTTTGTCCGAGCCTACGGTGATGATCTTCTTCACCCGAGGACAGCATATACTTCGTTTTATCTTCATTTGCAGCCAGACCCATTTTTGCCGCCTCCACTTCAATACTTGCGAAAGCTCCACTGACAGCGCTTCATTCTTCCAATAATGTCAATATCATCAGCATTGCCAAGTAATTGACCGGATTTTAAAAAAATCGTACCGCTGGTGTTAACATGCGAGTTGCTTACGATTGCCTCAAGAATGATGTCAAAGAGGTTACATGACAGCGCTTCACCCTTTCGTCAACCTTTCTCGACATTAACTGAGTCGGTGAAGTTCTTACCAACCTTGACGGAGCAGCGCGAGTTTTCCATAATCATCCTGCACAATCGAATGACTTTAGCAGGGATGCCAAGAAGTGACATGGCTCTGTAGAGCTCGTTCCTGTCCACGCTGTCATAGGTGACTTTAAAATCGATTAAGAGGTGGTGAGTATCAATCTGGAATTCTTGGGTCTTTTCCAAGATCTGCCGAAGTGTGAAAATTTGGTCGACGGTTGACTTACCGGGCCTGAAACCACTCTGATAGGGGCCAATCAGATCAGCGAAAGGGTTCAGACGTTCACACAGAATGGCCGACAAGATTTTATATGCGACATTTAGGAGACTTATACCTCTGTAGTTGGCGCAGCTTAGAATATCTCCTTTCTTGTAGATAGGGCACACAATGCTGAGGTTCCATTCGTCAGGCATACTTTGATCCGACCAGATTGTATAGATGAGTTGGTCTATGCTCCTCACTTAGTCATCTCCCGCTGCTTTGAAGAGTTTAGCCGAAAGACCATCCTCTCCAGTAGCCTTGTTGGACTTTAGTTTTGATATTGCTACCCGAACTTCTTCTCGGTCGGGTAGACGGAAATTTTGTTCATCATCATCCAAATCGAATGGATCATTCCGCCTGACAGCGATTAGTTGGTTGTCTTCGGCGTTTAACAGTCTGCAGAAGTGTTCTTTGTGAGACAGGAGACTATAAAGGAGAGACTGTGGAAAATTAATTTTAAGTTTAAATACAAATTTATTTGGACTAATTTTAATTTGCGTTTTAAGTAATTTATAAATAAAAATAAACTTTAAATTTGTGTGCAACAAGTGAATAAAATTGATTCAAAATCAATATTAAAAAAAAAATTCCAAGTGTTGATGTCGAGCTCTAGCAATAGTAGTAAACGAAATTTATTGCAATGATGAATGCTCTGCTAGACAAAAAACTATCAGACCTACCAAAAACAAAAAATTTCTACCATATATGTTCTATCAAATTCAACATCTGCAAACACAAAATGAATACCTCAACAAAGAAGTTATGACTATACGAGACAGAAATTTCTTGTCCAGAAACATAAACGAATCCATAAATGGATTCTGCAATCAAGTCTTTGACCGTCAAGATGTTAACTTCGAGGATGTCACAGAACTTCTATCAAAATGTACTCAAAAGCGGGTGCAGTTAAGGACAGGCACCAACAAAATCACGTCACAATTATTTAGAAATGCGGGAAAGTTGAAGGGTACGGTCGTTTATGTGAATCCTTACTACACTAAAGACGAGCAGCAAAAACGTCAAGTTCTTCTATAACTAAGACACGTAATTAAAATGAAACATCCATCAGCAAAACCACTTGTCCGAGGGCTAAAATTTCACTTAAATAACAAAATTATCTACACAGCAAATGATGGGAAACTCAATTGTGATAACCGAGATGGGAGGGAGATTCTTCACGAATTGTGTGGCGATCTGCAACTGGATCAATACAAAGAAATTCATACTGCTAATAAATATCATCCAGTATCAATAACAACAACAAGCTTCTCGTCATCAGCTACAGCTGTCACTCCGGGGATATCATCAGTTCTGCCAACTGGCAGGCAAAATACAAATCAGCCATAAAAAGGTAAGGACCATAGAATGTAGTGTTGTGTATAGTAATGTTAAAAAAGTATTTAAAAATATTAATTTACTAGCTCATAATGTAACAGGAAAAGGAAACACATTATTATTTACAGTTTTTTTCAACTTTGTAAAAGAACATGGCATATTTTTTCTCCTTGAAACATTTCTAACAAGCGAACAGTTTAAAAATTACATAAAATACTTTCCCGGATTTAAGCTAAAATGGGTATCAGCAGTAAGCTCTGCGAACTTCTGAAGAGCCAGTGGGGGACTTTTGTACGGATTTAAAGATGAAAAAATTAATGCTGTTTTTATAGAAGTCAACAACCTCCAATGTGTAAAGTTAGAAGTAAATAACAAAGTTTAATTTATAGTTATAGTCCGGTCAAAATAGACATTTCGGTTTGCAAAAATTCGCATAAAGCTGAAAATTGGTACAGACGTTGGGAACACCATTTCAAATAAACTAAGCACTATCCCCATCGATCCGACTGGTGCGTTATCCGTTTTCGTAGCGATTTTCCAAAATTCTTTTGAATTTTTAGTAAGACCTAAAGTGTGGGCTTGGTTGTTACAAAATTCAAGTTTTTTCAGGGCGCATAGCCTTTTATACTTAGCATTTGAGTCCAAGTACAGTCGTTTCAAATTATCACTGTAGCATTTACGCAGTGCACTTAACAGTGAGAATGACTTTTTCCGCGCTTCGATGCATTCATAATCGAACCAATCTTGCTTAAACTTTTTTGGGGTATTTAAAGCTTGAATACGTGAAGAGCTCCTTATACAAGATGTTATTTGGGTTGAAAATATTTCAGTAGAATCTTGGTCCGATGGTATTTCTGATAAGTGCTTATCTAATTTATTTTGGTAGGTACCCAAGTCTTCATTTTTCCATTTGAGTTTTGGAAGAAGCTGAAGTTGTTTTTGTTTTGTTGTTGTTTCATTGGTCCACTTTACCACTAAGGGCATATGATCAGAGTAAGATTTACACTGAACCTCAAACGATGATACTACCTCTATCCAGGTACCATTCGCTGCACAATAATCTATCACGGATTTGCCTTGTCCTCCAACAAAGGTGAAGTGTCCTTCATAATCACCATTCGTGCAACCATTTAGAATAACGCAATCGTACAGTTGTAGCAGTTCTAAAAGATTTAAACCATTTGAGTTGCACACATCATCCTTGGATAACCTGGAGTCTAATGAAATAAGTGGGTTATTAATGTTATTGACTGTTGTAGTCTGCATATTGCAGATTCTAGCGTTAAGATCCCCGATAACCAGAACACTTTTATCAGAAAGATGACACATTATTTGGTTGAGTTTTTCAAAATCTTCATTCCACTTAGTACAATTGATGTATGCAGGTACAATGAACATATTATTTCTTTTTAAAAGTTTTACTACGGTTACTCCTTGATGTTGTTCAAAGTCATAGCTATTGAGTAATGTTGTTTTAATTCCGTAGAGGTTCCCCCCACTTGCACGCCCTTTGACCGATGTTTTAACTGCTCCTTCCCAAAAAAGCTTAAATCCGTTGAAATAATTTGTAAACTTAAAGATATTTTCACTGGTTACGTGCGTTTCAAATAGAAAAAATAAATCATAAGTTTTAATATAGTTAAAAAAATCTGGGTAAATTAGCTTATTATTAAGGCCTGATACATTATATGAAAGAATAGCAGAACTTAAATTAAATATTGAGCTGACGGCTACTATTTTTAATTTGTACGTGTTCGTTGGGAATATGCGTTCTTATAACTTTTCTGTAGCTTAAGAGTATTCTTCTTTTCGTTTGCATCAGTTTGGTCAGGTCTCTCTGAATAAATACACCTGATCCTTTGAGCTGTGGTGCGTTCTATAGCATTTTTAAAGTGACTGCATTGGAGCCTGTGTTAATTTTTAATTTAATTGAAGTGTTATTTTCACTTATTTTGACTGCTTCCGGTATGTTTTGTGATTCGTCTTCTCCGATCAAGATTTTGGTAATATCCCGAGCCTTCTCTTGTGGATCAGCATTATCATTTGGAATTGTCATTATGATATTTTTCCCTCTGAGTTCCCGGTTTTGTGTTTCAAGCTCTTCTTCAAGAGCATTACACCGCTCTTCAAATTTTTGCACCTGTCGTGAGAGTTCTTCATTTTGGTTTTTCAGAACGGTGATTTCGGTGTTCAATTTAGAGAAGTCTTCTTTTGTTGCTAACAAAGCGGTTGCTTTTGAAAGTTGAGTGTGAAGTGATTCATCAATAATTGATTTGATCTTTTCAAAATCAGAAGATGAGATCGACATATTATTCACTTTAAAGATTTTATGTGTTCTCCTGGATTCGTCTCCCAGATTGCAAGGGTCTTCGGGTGAAGTTTGGTTGATACTTCTTTTATATTCAGTCATGTGACTTTCCAAATGACACAAGCTACAATTTTTAAGCTTTTTTTATAGCTAATGTTACCTGATTGTTCCGCGAATTTATCAACAGTTTTAAGAAAACCTTCCGACAATTAAGTTAAAAAACTTTGGAATATTTATCAGATAGTTTTAACTGATTATATACAAAAAATATTAAGAGCTCTTCGATACAACTTTTATTCACTTGCAAACCAGTGTTGCCACTCAAAAAATGGTAGGTTTTATCAGAAAAATACATGAGACAAAGTTGTAGACCATGAAACTATCTACAAAACTTGTTACTATCATTTTTTGTAAGAAGAACCATTTCGGAGATATCGTGATTTTAAAACTTGAAGGAGTCACGTTCTTCATGATATGCTCATGTATGCCACATGCATACATTTAGTCCAGTCGACAGATTGGAAAAAGTGGGTGAAAGGTGGAAAAAGGACGGAAGCTAATGAAACTATCAGATATTGTTGAAAGATAGTTAATAAATATTTTACGAAGTTTTGGATCTCGAGGGCCCTATGGAAAAATAGAAGGGGGAGGTTGAAGGGGTAACTGCAAAATTTTTTACCTTGCAATGGTTTTTCCTCACTAACTTTTTTTTCGTACGCTCTATAGCAAAAGCATTCCCATATTATAGTAGAACGTCAAATTTTCTACAATTGTGTTAGTACCAAAATTCTTGTATGTTTATTCTTTACCGAGATAGAGCTCTTCGAAAAACAGGTAATTTTTCAGAATTTGCTAAAAAAAATTCCAAAAAATTCAGCTTCTTTCTTCTAATAGACGAAAACTGGTGCGAGGTTTTTGTATGACGAGATTTTCATACTACGATTTGTGCTGTTTAACAGTTTCTAAAAAATGTCGTATGAAAATCTCGTCAAACAAAAACCTCGCACTAGTTTTCGTCTATTAGAAAAAATAAGCTGAATTTTTTTGGCATTTTTTAGCAAATTCTGAAAAAATAACCTGTTTTTCGAAGAGCTATATCTCGGTAAAGAATAAATATACAACAACTTTGGTACCATTTGGTAGGAAATTTGACGTTCTACTATAAAATGGAAATGCTTTTGCTATAGAACGTAAGGAAAATAAGTTACTGAGGAAAAACAGTTGCAAGTTCGAAAACTTTGCAGTTACCTCTTCCCCCTCCCCCACCTCTTTTTCAATAGGGCTCTCGAGGTCCAAAACTTCGTAAAATATTTATTAACTATCCTTCAACAATATCTGTTAGTTTCATTAGCTTCCGACCTTTTTCCACCTTCCACCAATTTTTTCCAACCTGTCGACTGGACTAAATGTATGCATGTGGCATATATGTGCATATCATAAATATAACGTGACTCCTTCAAGTTTTAAAATCACCATATCTCGGAAATGGTTATTCTAACAAAAAAATGATATTAACAAGTTTTGTAGATAATTTCATGGTCTACAACTTTGTCTCATGTATTTTTACGATAAATCCTACCGTTTACCAGAAAAATTGAAAAAACCGTTTAGTTGACCTTTTGACCTTGAATAACTTTTAACGCACCGGTCGGATCGATGGGGATGTTGCTTACTTTATTTGAAATGGTGTTCCCAACGTCTGTACCAATTTTCAACTTCATGCGAATTTTTGCAAACCTAGCACTATTTTTTTGTCTATTTTGACCGGACTATTACTTAAACTGTAATAATTGGGAAAATGGTTTTGAAGAATTGCAATGTGCGTTAGATACCTACGCCTATTTTAGAAAATATTTTACTGATCGGGGATGTCAATGCTAGAACAGGAATACACCAAAGAACTCCTTCTAGTATTTTATTCAAACCAAACTCCTCAGAGGTAGTCGATATCAGATTATCGAAAGATAAGCTTTTAAACAAAAAGGGTCAACTTTTTGTAGAAATGTGCCAAACGCATGACCTTTTTATCCTTAACGGAAGAGCAGGAAAATCAGTAATTGACTTATGTGCTGTGTCTCCAGATTGGTTGAATCTGATATCAACTTTAAAAGTTGAAACCCAGAAGCCTGGAGTACTCGTTGTTAATTTCAATACCTTATAATACATAATTTTTCGTTTATCTTCTAAACTTTTGTATAGTATTTCATAACTTAAAATTTAAATTTAACCCTTTGATTTTTGAATGTACTCGAAAGTCAATCAAGCAAACGGCAATGCCAACGCCAAAACACTTAACAATAATTGTAACCCTTGTATGTATCTATAAACATGAAAATAAATATCTATCTATCTATCTATTAGGTGTTCCCCAAATCAAGTTTCTATGTTGTTTCTTTTTGTTTGTCCATTATATTTTTGTTCGCAATCATTGCATGATATTTCATTAATTCCTGATTTTTTCAAGTTGTCTTTTTAAATATACCGTGCAATGTTGGTAGGTTTTCTGTAAATCGAAAATTCCATTTGGTTTTTTGTATTCCTGCTTACAAGGAGATCCAAAAAACGGCAACTTTCTCTCTTTTTCCAACTCAAAAGTGAACTTTAATGTGGGACATTTTGAATTCAACGGATACCAACCATTTTGTAATTTTTCCCTTAGGTGCATTTATTTTAGAGATGATTGATCGCATTTTAAGTGTTCGTTTCTGTGTTTTTGGTAAACCGTATAATTCGGGTACTGACGGATTTAAGACCATCAGTTTCCTTTTAACTTTAAGTCCAAACACTCTTAGAATCTTCTTCGGTTATGTAGTTGTTCATTTGATCATACCAGGAATTGGGGTTTTCTGTAGTTCTTCGAAATTTGGTGCCGATGTTATTTCACCAATTTTTTCTTCCTAGTGTGATTTTTTTTTTTATATAATGCACTCGCACTCAAAGGGATATTAATACCTTTATAATGAATTAACATGTGCGCGCGAGGAAAGAGAAGGAATAGAAAGATAGGAAAGAAAGAAGGTACAGTGGTCTGAGATTCTAGGTGATAATTATCTCATGGAAATTCCACGGGTGGCATCCAGTTGAAACTTGGGATATAAATAAAAATTGCTGCCCTCGGCTGGGTTTAAATGCACAGCTTTCAGGTCGAGCAACCAAACACTACATCTACTGTACCATTGCCACCCTATTTGTCCATTATTACTAAATCTCTTCTTTTGATTACTATTTTGAATGGAAAGCGTGGATGGGACCTTTTAGTTGGGTAAATTTCGAATGGTTTTCGTAACAGAAACCAAATTATTCAAGAAAAATTTAAAGGCTTTATTTTGAAAAATTAGTAATGCAGATATGTATATTAAATGTCTAAATTAAATTAAAATGTGACTCTGGTAGACGGCCTTCACCCAATCCATACAAAGACTTAGCAATATCAAAAATAAAAAAAATTATTAATTTATATTTATGAAGTCAATAAAACTATACTAAACTAAAACTGATGGTTGGGTGCTGTATCCTGTATGAATAGGGTAGACCCTGATTGGTATCAACCTGGCGATAACCAGCGTTGCAACTGTTTCATACGCATCAGTTGTGCTTATTTTACCTCCTAGTGGTAGCCATCGGGTACTGGTCTTGTCCACCCGGACTCGACTTGCTAAACTTATAAGCGCGAGTGTTGATCACAGAAAATTAGCAACACTATAATTATTGCCCTGCCATAAAGCTCCTGTGTTTCTCTTTTTAGGTAGCAGTTTATACTGTAAGAACCCCTCAGAAAACAAGCGAGCGGCTGATGAGCTTCCAATTAAGTGAACCAACGGCGACGCTTACAGTCAGCATGGTAGGCACCCCATTGAGCTACCTCGACATATTCGGAGAAACAACCAACTGCCTCGGATATGGATGACCCTACTGATGACGACCCTAGCAAGCGAAAAAAGGACAACGAATTTCGGTTCTGCACGTGGAATGTCCGGACCCTTAACAGGCCACGTGCAGCCGAACAATTCGTGGAAGCAATAGATGGTGTCAAAGCCGAAATCACAGCCATGCAGGAAGTGCGATGGGATGGTGAAGGTACAAGGAGGATGAAAAACTGTGACATCTACTACGGCAAGTGCTACAGGACAAGAAAACAGCAGCTATTTGGATGGTGATTTGTGATAAGAGGAAGGCTTAGGCAAGAAGTCTTAGGGTTTCGTGGCATAAGCGAACTCATTGTTACAATCCGTATTAAGTCCAAATTCAGCAATATCTCGCTGATCTACGTCCACGCCCTGTTGCGAGACAGGGTTCCACGGAGGACGTACATTGGGAAAGTAGAAGGGCGGCGGCACGCTTGTCGTTGCACGGCTATGCTTGACGGAAATGGGGTTGGTTCTTTGCCGCTTTCACTTATCCCTCCTGCTCGATAATCAAAATTATCGTGCCAGAAAAAGAAGAAAGTTACAGGAAAGGAAGAGGAGTTTGGAAAGGAATGAAGCTACAATAAAATGAATGAAAAGTTACCACAAATCGAAGGACTTTGACGCTACCTGAAGGAACATCTAAGTATAGTGCTTTTTAAAATCAAACAAACCTAACTAAACCTACCTTTAATTCAAAATAATACAAAAACAAAACTTCCCATCACCAAAAATCATAATAAAATGAAATCCCATCACCGAAAATAATTATAAACCTCCACCAAAGTCAAATTCGTTGGTACGAATTTGAACTTATATAAATTTTAAATTTAATCTAAACCCTAAAACTAAAGCACTTTACTTTTTTATTTCCCTCAGATACCGTACTACCGAATTCCAAGCGCTCGTCTGATGGTTTTGACGAAGGCCTGGCCAACCCACCCAAGTATCTGAAAGATACTTCCGAACGTTACTTCCATGGCCGATGCTCGGAAGTAACCCCTAAGATGACCAACCAGTCGCAAACTGTCTGTAGCGTACAGTTAGTATGTCAAGTCATACTACCGGGAATTTTGCATCAGGACGGCTTTGTCCGCCTCCACACACCTTAAGCTGAAAGTATTAGCAATCCATAACTAAAAAAAAATGTTCTGATCACTTTATAATTTTATTGTTCCAATCCATACAAAAATTGGTTTCTCCTTTTGCTTTCCATTCTTACTCTAATATTGATTTCAATTGAAATTATACTTAAAAAAAATTATAAATTCAAAAAAAAAAAAAAAAAAATTATAAAAAAATTCAAAAAAAAATTGATTTTATACTGAAATTTGAATATATAACTAATAGCTACTTAAGTTTACCAATTCAAGAAAAAAATAATAAAGAAAAAATAAAAAAAGGAGAGTAAAAAAAATTTATTTAACTTCAAAACTAAAACAAAAAGATCCTTTGAAACCCCTTTTTGGTTCGAATAAAAAATATATGTTTTACAAAAGGAAATCACTTACAGTAGTTTTATGCAAAGTCCCTCGTTGTCCTGCCGGCAGCATGTTGAAGAACTTGTCGTGGATCTTATTACCACTTTGCTTAACAGAATTGATTTAGTTTAAATTCAAATTCAATTTTCTTTCTTAATCATTCCTTAAAAAAAAAATTTACAAAAAAAACTGACTTATTGATAAAAAAAAAACTGAATTTCTTTAAGATGGTGGAGAACCAGAATTTTGTACACTCTTTTTTTTCTGTTTGATAAAAAAAAAAAATTTGTCTTTCTTCTTCACTTTTTCACACTTCTCTTTCAATTTTCTTTCCTGGCTCAGCGAAACTCCCTCCACTTGCGATAAATTCCTTTTTCTATTATGGACCCTGCCAGATGGTTAATATATATACTTTCAGTTTATATATATCATCATTTATCAAGGCTTCAATTTTAATGCTTTCGAAGACTTTGCTCTTATTAGATTTGTATAAGAGAAAGCTTCTAGAAGATTTAGTTCTCCCTGTCTTTGCACAAAGAAAAAAAAAAATGGCAGAGACTCAGGCCTACTACGATGTTCTGGCAGTTTCCAAAAGAATTGAACCCAAACCTGAATTAATAAAAGTTTCACTATTTTCACTTCAAAAACAAAATTCAACTAAGGAAAGCATACCTCTGCTGTCTTGAACCAAAAAAAAACGTTGAGATTTCTTGTCTGTAAGAAATCTTTTATCGCAAAAAAAATAAAATGCACGACTGAGTCGCACGTACTTGCTCTGTTGGTGCAATAGTACGATGAAAACAAACTTTTCGATCAATAAGAACAATTCATTTTTGAAAAATTTGGTAAAAACCAAAAAAAATTGGCTAAAACTGGAAAACTCGATATATGGGAGCTTACGTTAAGAAACCTTTAATATTTAAAATAAGACGTTATCTTTTGGGTGTTACAAATGATACAAATGTCCACTTATGGCCAAATTAATAATACTGTTAAAAGCAATTTCCGCTATTATCATGTAAGCAAAAAACTAAAAATGCAGTTTTGTTTGAAGTATTCTATGTATGTTACATAAAAAGTTTCATAAAAATCAAGGCAGCCTTTTTTGAGTAAATTAGAAAAAATGAAAAAAATGGCCAAAATCTAGTGGCTCTTTGTATTGGAGCCACCATTTAAAAAAGAGAAAATTAAAAAAAATCAATGCCATCTGATAGGAAGCTGTAAGGAACTATACCAAACAAAGTTTGAGTGAATTCGATGCAACCGTTGACAACTTATAGCCATTTGAAAAAAAGCCGTTAATAGCAGATCTCCGTTATTTGCATTTTTAGCCAAAAACTAAAAACGCAGTTCTGTTCAAAACACTAAAATAATATAACACACAAAGTTTAATCAAAATCGTTAGAGCCATTTTCGAGAAAAGTAGAAAAAACCAAAAAAAGTTGGCTTAAACTCAACGGCTCGTTGTATGGAAGCCACCGTTTAGAAAGGCTTCAGTGAAAAATTTACTAAACCTACCTATAGAACACTATGAAAAACTATGTCAAACGAAATTTGAGTCAATTCAATCAAGCCGTTGTGAACTTATGGCTATTTGAAAAAAAGCCGTTAAAACCTGATTTTCGTTACGACCATTTGAGCCAAAAAAAAAAACGCAGTTTTGTTAGAAATGCTTAAAGTAAGCTAAATTATAAATTTAATCAAAATCGTTAGAGCCGTTTTCGAGAAAATCCAAATTGAAAAAAACCGTTACTTGAAAGGTACCAGTTTGAGCCGGGCTAAAACAAAATAAAAAAAACCTCAGCAACCGTTTTTCTTCAAACTGCTATATACCAAGTTTGAAGAAAATCCGTCAAGCCGTTTAGGCTGTAGCATGACGTGAAAAAGCGCACATCCGCACATCCGCACATCCGCACATCCGCACATCCGCACAGACGCACAGACGCACAGACAGACCGACGGACGGTATGGCGAAAACCACTTTTTTGGGCTTCTCTATCAACGTAATGTCATGTTTGATTAAAACCTCGATTTTTTTTTTCTGCACGAAACCAATACTTGCCCTATAGAGCAAGTAAAAATCCTACACGAATAAAAATAAAATGCACGACTGAGTCGCACGTACTTGCTCTGTTGGTGCAATAGTACGATGAAAACAAACTTTTCGATCAATAAGAACAATTCATTTTTGAAAAATTTGGTAAAAACCAAAAAAAATTGGCTAAAACTGGAAAACTCGATATATGGGAGCTTACGTTAAGAAACCTTTAATATTTAAAATAAGACGTTATCTTTGGGGTGTTACAAATGATACAAATGTCCACTTATGGCCAAATTAATAATACTGTTAAAAGCAATTTCCGCTATTATCATGTAAGCAAAAAACTAAAAATGCAGTTTTGTTTGAAGTATTCTATGTATGTTACATAAAAAGTTTCATAAAAATCAAGGCAGCCTTTTTTGAGTAAATTAGAAAAAATGAAAAAAATGGCCAAAATCTAGTGGCTCTTTGTATTGGAGCCACCATTTAAAAAAGAGAAAATTAAAAAAAATCAATGCCATCTGATAGGAAGCTGTAAGGAACTATACCAAACAAAGTTTGAGTGAATTCGATGCAACCGTTGACAACTTATAGCCATTTGAAAAAAAGCCGTTAATAGCAGATCTCCGTTATTTGCATTTTTAGCCAAAAACTAAAAACGCAGTTCTGTTCAAAACACTAAAATAATATAACACACAAAGTTTAATCAAAATCGTTAGAGCCATTTTCGAGAAAAGTAGAAAAAACCAAAAAAAGTTGGCTTAAACTCAACGGCTCGTTGTATGGAAGCCACCGTTTAGAAAGGCTTCAGTGAAAAATTTACTAAACCATCCTATAGAACACTATGAAAAACTATGTCAAACGAAATTTGAGTCAATTCAATCAAGCCGTTGTGAACTTATGGCTATTTGAAAAAAAGCCGTTAAAACCTGATTTTCGTTACGACCATTTGAGCCAAAAAAAAAAAACGCAGTTTTGTTAGAAATGCTTAAAGTAAGCTAAATTATAAATTTAATCAAAATCGTTAGAGCCGTTTTCGAGAAAATCCAAATTGAAAAAAACCGTTACTTGAAAGGTACCAGTTTGAGCCGGGCTAAAACAAAATAAAAAAAACCTCAGCAACCGTTTTTCTTCAAACTGCTATATACCAAGTTTGAAGAAAATCCGTCAAGCCGTTTAGGCTGTAGCATGACGTGAAAAAGCGCACATCCGCACATCCGCACATCCGCACATCCGCACAGACGCACAGACGCACAGACAGACCGACGGACGGTATGGCGAAAACCACTTTTTTGGGCTTCTCTATCAACGTAATGTCATGTTTGATTAAAACCTCGATTTTTTTTTCTGCACGAAACCAATACTTGCCCTATAGAGCAAGTAAAAAATTATTCTGTAATCTTTCTTACGATTTAGATAAGGTATTTTTCTCAAAAATTATCTATTCCACTTTTCTTTTTTTTTTTCTTGAATTGAATTCAAATATTCCCACCGTTTTTAAATTGTTCGTTTTTTTTTTAAACTCAATTTGAAATCTTATCGGTTGTTACCAAAGAAAAAAAATTTCAGCATTATCGACGCAGTCATAAGTGACTATAACCATGAAATCTCTTTGAGACCCAGTCTTCACATACATAATGTACATAGTTACCTCTTCATCTGAGTAGGACAACCGAATTTTTCCTTTTTTTCAAAGATAATAATCTCCTTTCCTTAATTTGATTACCCACACATCCTTATTATATACCTCTCTCTGTCCTAAATCATTTTTACTTACATTTCTATTATACTTAATAACGGGTGATTTTTTAGCTGGTTTGGTTTTGGCAACACTGGTTTTGACAGCTGACGTGTGTTAAGTACCTTGTGTCACTGTCAAACAGCTTCAGTTTGGTTTGCAATTTAACCATGGATCGTCTTACAAATAAACAACGCTTGCAAATTATTGAATTTTACTATCAAAATTCGTGCTCGGTTCGAAATGTTCATCGCGCGCTTTTTTTCGAAAAATTGTGTTCAGCGATGAGGCTCATTTTTGGTTGAATGGGTACGTAAATAAGTAAAATTGCCGCATTTGGAGTGAAGATCAGCCAGAAGCATTGCAACAGCTACCAATGCATCCCGAAAAAGCCACTGTTTGGTGCGGTTTATGGGCCGGCGGCATTATTGGGCCATATTTCTTCAAAGATGATGCGAATCGCAGCGTTACTGTCAATGGTGAACGCTACCGAGCGATGATAACAAACTTTTTTTTGCCCGAAATGGAAGTTCTTGACTTGCATGATATGTGGTTTCAACAAGACGGTGCCACATGCCACACAGCACGCGAAACAATGGCGCAATTGCGAGGCGAGTTTGGTGAACAGTTAATTTCACGTTTCGGGCCGGTCAATTGGCCGCCTGCGATTTGACACCATTAGACTATTTTTTGTGGGGGTATGTCAAGGCTAATGTCTATAGGGACAAGCCCGCTTCGATTGACGCACTGGAAGCCAACATCCATGCATTCATTCGTGAGATACCGGCCGATATGTGTGAAAGAGTATGACAAAATTGGACTCAGCGGATGGGCTACCTGAGACGCAGCCGCGGTCAACATTTGCATGAAATTATCTTTAAACATTAAATTGCAAGGTTCAAACTATCGATTCAAATAAATATTTCATTCATTTTTTCGTTTTTTTTGTGTTTTTAAAAAAAAAAAAGTTCTAACCCTCTTAAAAAATCACCCGTTATAATATTAATATAAACATTAAAAGCAGACACTAACATAAATAAACACCTCTACAAGCATATCGTAAACACAACGTATCGACGTAACATAACAGTTCAGTTTTAATCATGAATGAAATGTTCACTGTATGCGTTCATTTCATTCATGAAAAAAAAACTGAGCGAAAATTCTTTGCGCATGTCTTAGATCTTGTTTTGATTGAGAGAGACAAAACTAGACAAAACCAATTAAGCATTTGCATAAAGAGGTGGACTCGATGACTTACAAAAAATTTGCTAAATTGCAAATTGAAACGTCAAAAAAAAATCAAAACAAAGTCGAAATTTTGTGTGCGGTGCATCATTGTGGTAAGTATTTTCTTAAATATCTATGTTTATACTTCATATTATGTTAATATTAATATTCTCATTTGTTCTTCATTTGATGCAGAGCATTTAAGAATAAATTTAAAATAAGAAATCCCTTTTTAAAGGAAACAAAATGTTGCTCCAAGAATTACATGTGAAGGGACACATGGAATTGTAAGTAGCAACATGGTTTCCTTTATATATATTTAAATTTTTTTCTATTGTTTTTCTAAATAACTAATTGGCTCCTTTTTTTCTTTTCTTTAAAGAAATATAGGAAAATGCTTATCTGAAGTGTGGGAGGAATACAGACTCCACTTCAGGAATGTGTCTTTTCCAAGGAAAAATTCATTGAACCTTCAGATAGGTCAGTAAAATATCTAAAAATATTTTTTTTTCTTTGAGCATATACCTAAATAAATATAATTTCTTTTTATCCTGAAGGAGCCGTAACAGCCCCCACGCCCACGGATGAAAAAGATGACACGACCAATGATGGATGCCCGAAGTACGACACTAAGATTATTCTTGGTGACTTCAACGCCAAACTTCCGGTAACGGACACAGGCTAATCGACTTTGCTGCGGGGCGAAATGTCATCTTAGCTAGCACATACTTCCCACACCTCAATATACACAAGAGGACCTGGCGGTCTCCTGATCAAAATACCATCAACCAAATTGATCACATTGCGATTGATAGCAGACATGCCTCCAGTGTGATGGATGTCCGCACTTTTCGAGGGGCTAACATAGACTCGAACCACTTCCTTATTGTAGCTAAAGTGCGAATGCGGATCTCCACCAGACCGCAGAACCGAGCATCCACTGAGAGAAAGTTTTATGTTACGAAGTTACAATCGCAAGAGACTGCCACAACCTTTGCCAACCATGTCTCGTCTTATCTCTCGACAAGCTCGGCGACTGCGCCAAACCCAGATGCCCAGTAGCAACATTGCAAAATGGCCATCAAAACCGCAGCTACGGATGTTTTGGGTTTCAATAGACAACCACAACGAAACACCTGGTTCGATGATGAGTACATGCTCGCACACTTGGCCAAAGACGAAACCTATCATACAGTTCTGAATGCCAGAGCCAGAGCTGCCAAGAGAGCTTCCTATGAATTATACCAGCAAAAGAGGAAAGAGGTACATCGGCTTTTCAGAAGGAAAAATAGAAAACTGAAAAACGAACAGTTGAATCTATTGAGGGATGCTACGGCAGAAGCAATGTTTGAAAGTTCTACCAAAGGGTAAAACATTCGTCCAAATGTAACAAAGCCCGAGCGAAAGCATGTAGAGACGAGGGTGGGAATTTCGTAGTACACAGTCAGTGCTGAGAATTTGAAAAGAACACTGTTAAACGAAGACAACCAACTAATCGCTGTCAGGAAGAATGATCCATTCGATTTGGATGATGATGAAGAAAATCTCCGTCCACCCGACCAAGAAGAAGTTCGGGTAGCAATATCTCAACTAAAGTCCAACAAGGCTGCTGGAGCGGATGGCCCTACGGCTGAACTCTTCAAAGCAGCGGGAGATGACTTGGTGAAGAGCATACACCAACTCACCTGTACAATCTGGTCGGATGAAAGTATGCCTGACGAATGGAACCTCAGCATTGTGTTTCCTATCCACAAGAAAGGAGATACTCTTAACTGCGCCAACTACAGAGGTATAAGTCTCCTAAATGTCGCATATAAAATCTTGTCGGCCATTCTGTGTGAACGTCTGAACCCTTTCGCACGTGAACTGATTGGCGCCTATCAGTGTGGTTTTAGGCCCAGAAAGTCAAGCGTCGACCAAATTTTCACACTTCGGCAGATTTTGGAAAAGACCCAAAGATTCCAGATCCATACTCATCATATCTTTATCGATATTAAAGTCGTCTTTGACAGCGTGACCAGGAAGGAGCTATACAGAGCCATGTCACTTCTTGGCATCCCTGCTAAACTCGTTAGATTGCGCAGGATGACTATGGAGAACTCGCGCTGCTCCGTCAAGGTTGATAAGAACACCACCGACTCATTTAATGTCGAGAAAGGTTTACGACAGGGTGACGCGCTGTCATGTAACCTCTTCGACGTCATTCTTGAGGTAATCGTAAGCAACTCGCGCGCTGTAAGTGGAGCATTCGCAAGTATTAAAGTGAAGACGCCACAAATGGGTCTGGCTGAAATGGGTCTGGCTGTAAATGAAGATAAAACAAAGTATAGGCTGTCCTCGGGTGAAGAAGATCATCACCGTAGGCTCGGACAAAACGTCGCAATGGACAGATATAACTTTGAGGTTGTCAAGGACTTTGTCTATTTGGGTTCCACTTTAACCTCTCAGAACAACATCAGTGAAGAGATCAGTCGAAGAATCACTCTTGCCAATCGCTGTTTCTTCTAAGAAGGCATCTTAGTAGCAAAGCCCTCTCTCAAAGGACATATACAAGACATTAATCATCTCAGTCCTGCTGTATGGGGCAGAAGCGTGGACACTGACACAATCGGATGAATACAGGCTGGGGTGCTTTGAGAGAAAGATTCTTCTGGTGACATTCGTTCCTGTATGTATCAATGGAGTATGGACGAGAAGATTCAATGGGGAACTGTACGGGCTATATAGCGACATTGACCATGTGGAGCGTATGGACGAAAACGATCCTGCCCGACGAGTCTTCAATTCCAACCCGGAGGGCTGACGCAGTTCTGGAAGACCCTATCTAAGGTGGCGTGATCAAGTGGAGAACGACCTCAACCAACTTGGTATGCGCAACTGGAGGCCACTGGCTAGGGACCGGCCTAGCTGGAGAGGATTGTTGGTTGAGGCCGTGGTCCACAATGAACTGTCTGCGCCATCTTAAGTAAGTAAGTAAGTAAACTAAAACTAGTAATAATGGACAAATCATAGTACGAAGAAAAAATTAGTGAAATAACATCGGCACCAAACTTCAAAGAACTAAAGAAAACCCCACTTCCTGGTATGATAAAAGGAACAACCACATTACTGAAGGATTATAAGAAGTGTGTTTGGACCTAAAGTTAAATGGAAAGTGATCGATTCAAAAACACACAAACCAACACTTTAAATGCGATAAATCATCTCTAATATAAATGCACAAACAGAAAAAATGGTAAAATGGTTGGTATCTTAGTTCCAAAAATATGTCAATATGCTTATGTCAACCTTTGAAAACACCATCGAAGAAGAAGTAAGTTTACCAACGGTATGGATCAGATATGTGGATGATATTTTTTCATGCATGGATCCAAATAAAGTGCCTGATTTCGTCGAACTTTTGAGTTCAAAATGTATCACATTAAAGTTCACTCTTGAGTTGGAAAAAGACAGAAAGTTGCCGTTTTTTGATCTTCTTGTAAGCAATAATACAGAACACCAAATGGAATTTTCGTCCGATTCCATATAAAAAAGCTGCTTTTAATAGTATGGTGTACCGGTAATGTTCAGGTCACATGAATGCTAATAATTACATGATAGAATTTAATTACATTAAATATGTAGCGGAACTTAATGGATATGACAGCAATATGGTCACCAGAATGTTAGAAAAACAATCAAAAATATTTAGAAGACGTAATTTAACCACACTTGAAACATCTAAGGAAAGCGACGAAAAGAAAGGTTTATAAATTCACTTTCTTTTCATTTCATTTCATTTCATTTCATTTCATTTCATTTCATTTCATTTCATTTCATTTCATTTCATTTCATTTCATTTCATTTCATTTCATTTCATTTCATTTCATTTCATTTCATTTCATTTCATTTCATTTCATTTCATTTCATTTCATTTCATTTCATTTCATTTCATTTCATTTCATTTCATTTCATTTCATTTCATTTCATTTCATTTCATTTCATTTCATTTCATTTCATTTCATTTCATTTCATTTCATTTCATTTCATTTCATTTCATTTCATTTCATTTCATTTCATTTCATTTCATTTCATTTCATTTCATTTCATTTCATTTCATTTCATTTCATTTCATTTCATTTCATTTCATTTCGTTTCATTTCATTTCATTTCATTTCATTTCATTTCATTTCATTTCATTTCATTTCATTTCATTTCATTTCATTTCATTTCATTTCATTTCATTTCATTTCATTTCATTTCATTTCATTTCATTTCATTTCATTTCATTTCATTTCATTTCATTTCATTTCATTTCATTTCATTTCATTTCATTTCATTTCATTTCATTTCATTTCATTTCATTTCTTTTCATTTCATTTCATTTCATTTCATTCCATTTCATTTCATTTCATTTCATTTCATTTCATTTCATTTCATTTCATTTCATTTCATTTCATTTCATTTCATTTCATTTCATTTCATTTAATTTCGTTTCATTTCATTTCATTTCATTTCATTTCATTTCATTTCATTTCATTTCATTTCATTTCGTTTCATTTCATTTCATTTCATTTCATTTCAATTCATTTCAATTCATTTCATTTCATTTCATTTCATTTCATTTCATTTCATTTCATTTCATTTCATTTCATTTCATTTCATTTCATTTCATTTCATTTCATTTCATTTCATTTCATTTCATTTCATTTCATTTCATTTCATTTCATTTCATTTCATTTCATTTCATTTCATTTCATTTCATTTCATTTCATTTCATTTCATTTCATTTCATTTCATTTCATTTCATTTCATTTCATTTCATTTCATTTCATTTCATTTCATTTCATTTCATTTCATTTCATTTCATTTCATTTCATTTCATTTCATTTCATTTCATTTCATTTCATTTCATTTCATTTCATTTCATTTCATTTCATTTCATTTCATTTCATTTCATTTCATTTCATTTCATTTCATTTCATTTCATTTCATTTCATTTCATTTCATTTCATTTCATTTCATTTCATTTCATTTCATTTCATTTCCTATCATTTCATTTCCTATCATTTCATTTCATTTCATTTCATTTCATTTCATTTCATTTCATTTCATTTCATTTCATTTCATTTCATTTCATTTCATTTCATTTCATTTCATTTCATTTCATTTCATTTCATTTCATTTCATTTCATTTCATTTCATTTCATTTCATTTCATTTCATTTCATTTCATTTCATTTCATTTCATTTCATTTCATTTCATTTCATTTCATTTCATTTCATTTCATTTCATTTCATTTCATTTCATTTCATTTCATTTCATTTCATTTCATTTCATTTCATTTCATTTCATTTCATTTCATATCATTTCATTTCATTTCATTTCATTTCATTTCATTTCATTTCATTTCATTTCATTTATCTATTCGGCCTTAAGCCATAAGATTGAGACCTTTTTTATGGCCTTAAAATTAACTTTTCAATTACACTATACTGCCATAGAAATAATATTATAATACAAAAGTAGGGCTTACAACAATAAAGAGAGAGAAAAAAATTAACATATAATATTCAATTATCAAAATATTAATTAGTTAATAAAAATAGAGTGGAGATGCAATGCTACGCTTTGGTTTTGGAGATGTTTAGTTATGGAAGAGATGAAGTCATACAAATTAGGAATATTTTTAAATTCGGCAGGTATTTTATCCCAAATTCGAGCAGCTAAAACTAAAAAGGACCTTCTGGATTGTAATGTCAACGCTTTCCGAATATTTACATTTTTAGTGCGCAGCGTGAGACTACTTTTCACGTATTAGGTTAAATGTTAGATTCCAGACACCAATTAAAACGACCGTGGTTATTTGTTTCTCACTTACGACTGCCAGTTCCACGCCGCGGAAACACCTTTTAAACCCAAATCCATACTTCACCTTGAATACCGCCATATGAGATACATATTTTGTATTCCCATTAACAGGTTCAAGGTGACGTATCGCAAATCGTTGAACTCAAAGCGAGTCTTTTTACTTCACCTTGAACGCCGATATATGAGATACATATTTTGTATTCCAATGCAAAGGTTCAAGGCGACGTATATAGAATTGGAGGAATTCGCCGAACCCAGACAAAATAAACTGCAACTGTGCAATTTATCAAGCTATGAGTGAATGTAACTTTTTCCCCCTCCTCTTAAAAATAGAATTATTCTTTGAAGAGGAATAATTCAACCAATTTGCGTTCCGGCCGAAGATGCCTCCGCGCCGTAGAATCTTTGCATACCGGAATGTTGATAAATCTTATTTTTTTATACCCTATTCCATAGAATGGGTATATTGTATTTGGTGTGGAGTTTGTAACATAGAGAAATAATACCGTTAGGTATGGAAAAGTATATATATTCTGACTCAGAATCAAAAGCCTAGTCGATTTAGCCATGTCCGTCCGTCCGTCCGTCCGTCCGTCCGTCCGTCCGTCCGTATGTATACTCTCTAGAGGTCGCAATTTTTGAGCTAGAAAGCTGAAATTTGGTATATATAATCTTTGGTTCAAGAGTAAGGCTAAGTTCTTGAACCAGAAAATTCCGCCCACAAACACGCCCACAATCGCCATTTTTGTTGAGCAACCTCAATTTGGTAAAATTAAATTATGTTTTTTGTACAGTTACGATAAAACCATAACGCTTAAATTTTGCACACGCAAGCTTTAGGTAAACCTTCCTCCAATTAAATAAAAATATTTCAGTTTGGGCGTGGCTAACGCCCATTTTTCATACAAAACCATCAATATTGTTTTTATAGAATAACAAATGTTATATTAAAGAGAAAAACATAACATTTTGTGGGTATTACTTGCACATAAACATCTTGTGTATGAAGTCAATAAATTTGCTTTTGGGCGTGGCTGACGCCCACTTTTCAGTAGAAACTATTAAAAAATTGTAAGAATTTCAGGCATTTCCAATGTTTAATTTAAACCTTTTTCCTTCCGTTCGTTATTTGAGAAATATATCTCTACATTTTCTTTTGTAAATTTTTTCAATACGCCCACTTTTAAAGGCGTAATTTTGGTAAAATACCTTTGTTCAGGTAAGATTGTTTAAAAACTACTCGATTCAGCTGTAGTCTTACACATATGTCTAAATACTGAAAAAAGTGCAGTTAGTGCTTCAAATTTTTAAGACACGCCCACTTTTAAGGGGCGTTTCCGTCAAAAGTCGTATAATGCATTAATTTTTTTAACGTTTTTTTACCTATCGGTCGCAGTTTTGAAGTAAACAGATGAACACTTGGATTTATATTCCTTGGTTACGTAGCAGAGTGTGGTCCAATAATTGTTAAAAACACCCATAATCGCTATTTCCATTCCAAATCTAATTTTTGAAAATTTAAGTTTTGTCTTGTTTTGTTCAAATCGATCTGCAAGAATAAAATTTAATGTCACTGAGCTCATAACAATTGCCTTGGCAATAAAACGTTTTAACTTTGGGCGCCTTTTTTTATTGCGCCAGCACTAATTGAACATCACACCGCATAAAATTAATGTTATTGAATTTTTTTCTGTCTGCTAAAGAAGAATTTTGTTTCTGAAACATCGGCTGTTTGCGGGAGGCAGACGCATGCACATACAAAAATATGGGGAATAGGGTATCCAACAGTTCGTTGCAAATGTACTGTAGCTCTTGCTTATGTTTTTTATTTATTTTTCTTTTGTTATAATTTTTTTTTTTTTTTTAATGTTAAGTTTTTAACTATAATGGCGATTTTACTTAACATACATTTTTTGTTAATTTATTTTCGTTAAATTTTAAATACAAGACATGAAAAAACTTTTTGAAACTGATTTGAAAGAATTGAGGGTAAAATTAGTATAGGTATTTAATTTTCAATGGTTGGGATGTTCACTTTGGGACAATTTTAGATTTTTAGATTAGATTAAATTTTATTTTCCTTATAAAATACTATTACATTTTGTTAAATACAATCTATATTGCATAGCATTGCCGTCTGCCTGATTGACAACTAATTATTTCTTCATAAAAGTAAAGTAAGTTCCAGTTTAAACTAGAACGCTTCATTTAATATTTGGTTTCAATACCTGAGTGCTATTTTACAATACATACATATATAACTTATTTACATCCATTTCGCAAAGGAATTCTAAGATTGCTTCCTCTGATAAATAGTCACTGCCTAACGCGTATCTTCTTGTTTCTCTTAGAACCGCACATCTTCCAACAAAGTGAAAAACATCCTCACGTTCACCCATATTGCAAAGGTTGCATAATAGCGGTAGGTCTTCGCGGTGTGGTATATAATTCAGATTAAGGAGCTCGCCTCTTAGTCGGAACATGGTAGAAATCTGTTCGATTGTATAATCGTCTCGAAAATAGTTTTTTTTGTTGAGGTTGTAGTCCAGTCTACTATAAATCGTATAATCGCTTGCTCCATGAAAGATTCCCTTGCTGCTTCGTCTAAACGGGCGATCAAACTATATAGACTTGACTTCCATGAAACAGGAGCGCTGTAATTCAACTCAAGGCCCACCAGCTCGGCTAGTTCTATCCAATCCTTGAACCAACCAGTTTGAGTTTGAATGGCTTGAAGAGCTACTTTCTTTGGCAAGCGATCATCTGGCATATTTAAGACTTTAAGGATATAATCGACTTAAAGTTTAAACGTTTTGACAAACAATGGTGATAAGCCCGTTTCCAACGTAATCATGTAGTTTGGAGTGTTTGGAGGAAGGCGAAAAATCCGTTTTATATAAAACCTGAGGAGTTTTTCCACTTGTTCATATTTCTTTCCTCCCCACACCTGCGCTGCATAAAACAGGAATGATTCCGAAACCGCTTCAAAAACTCGAAATTTGTTGCTGTGTGCAAAATCTTTATTATTGAAGCATTGTTTCCATGCTACATTTATAGCGGTTTTCGCTTTTGATAGTTGTTCGGTGAGGTGCCTTTCCATGCTGATGTTCTTAGTAAAGTTAACTCCGAGGTATTTGTATTCTGTAACATTTTCCAATGTTTCATTATTAAAATGCCAGTGCTGATTTGTCCCAGATCTGCCTCCAACCTTTTTAAAAACCATCACTTTGGATTTATTTATATTTACCACCAAATTCCATCTCATACAGTAATCATAGAGTCTGTTTTTCATCAGCTGAAGCGACTGTGGTGTGTACGCGAGCAAGACAATGTCTTCTGCAAAAAGGAGTGCTTTAATGGTAGCGCCTGCATATTCAATACCTCCAGGCAGAGCTTCAATTATATCTTCGATAAAGAGTGCGAATAAACTTGGGCTGAGGGCACAACCTTGTCTAACTCCTGTATTCGATTGAAACCAGTCGGATATGATTTCGCCATTCCATACAGCTGCTTTGGTGTCCATGTACAAATTTTGCAGTACTCGTCCGAACTTGAACGACATTCCTTTTTGGAATAATTTGAAAAACAGTGCATTTCGGTCGACGGTGTCAAAAGCAGACTTGAAATCCACAAAAAAAGTAAACAGTTTCTTATTTCTCGATAGAAACGAGTCAGCGATCGTACGAAGTACAAAAATGTGATCTACAGTTGAGTATCCCGATCTGAAACCAGCCTGAAACTCACTTAGAAGGTTATTCGAATCTATCCATTTATTCAACCTCTTAAGCAGTATCGACGTAAAAATCTTGTAAGAAGAGTTCAGAAACGAGATTCCCCTATAGTTTGAAGGATCCTCCACTTTGGGACGATGAAGTTCTGATTTTTTACTAGCTGAATTGACCGCGGTAAGGTTTGCGAGCGGACAAATTGTTTTTCGGGGTTTTCACTATCGCTTTTCTTGTTTACCCTAGTCGTTTCTATTTCCTCCAATTCTACGTCTTGAGCTTCAACCGTTCGGGTTTTAGGAAACAAATTTTTTATAACTTTAAACAATTTCAATAGTAGGTATGTAATAAATCCCATGATTAGTACACTCTAAAACGAAAGGGAAGTTATAGAGATTTAATGCTGAATATCGGATATTTTATCCTTGGCAAGTTGTTCAAGTTTTATCTCTATTCCCTCTAGTTTTTCGGTATTTTTATGAATGACTTCACTTGGGTTATTGCCCGATATTATTTGGACTTTTTTTACTTGCGATTATAGGTACTATAAGGCAAGTTATGCATTCGTAAAAAAAAAAAAAAAATCTAACAATCAAACATGACATTACGATGATAAGAAGTCGAAAAAAGTGGGTCCGACAATTCTGTCTGTCTGTCTGTCTGTCTGTCTGTCTGTCTGTCTGTCCGTGTGTCTGTCTGTCTGTATAGTTACCTACAGCCTAAACGGCTGGACCGATTTGCTTCAAATTTGGTACATAGTATTATTATGACGTCCTACAGAGGGGTTTTTGGAATTAGCATCCTAGCTCCAAAACTAACGGCACCTGCCATACGATCTTTTGTGAAAAATTAAATTTTCTCAAAAACGGCTCCTACGATTTTGATAAAACTTTCTGAATAATGTTTTTTGTGCAAACTTTATGTTTTGGTTGCAATAGATTTTTCAGGAAAAGTCTTATAACGGTACCTCCCATAGGACCGGTTTTTTGAAATCCGATTTTCTCGTAAGCCACTTGACGGATTTCGATGAATATTTTAATGTAGAAGCCCTTTTATAATAATAATAATAATAATAATTTTTTCCAAAAAATGTTTTTTTAGTTTTTAAAAAAAGTTTCAACATTTTTTTTTAACTTTTGTTTTTTTCCAAAAACTTTTCAATCTATATTTTTTTAATTTTATTTTTCTGATAAAAACTACAAAGTGCAAGAAGTTGGCATACTCAGAAAAAATTTGGAATATATTTTAGAAAAGTTTTTCAAAAAAACTGTTTTTTGAAAAAACTGGTCCAACGATTTTGAAAAAAATTTTCGTCAAAATTCAAAAACGTAAAAGAAACCTGATGGCTTACTTCATTTTCTCCAAAAAACGTTTAAGGTATTGATTTTAAAGTGATTTATAAAATTTCATATGATTTTTTCAACTCTTTTTTCCCAAAAGCTCAAGCACCCAAAACCATTTTAACACATTAGAGCAAGTTCGTACGACCCAGTCGTGCACTTTATTATTTTTGGAATAGTGGGTGTTAAACTGCTTAGGTTAAGCTTGGAGAATTCTGTCAGGAAAGATTGGAAATAGGGAGGCTGTATTATTTTCAGTGCAAGCTTTGATTCGCCTTCAAAATGTGTCGTCTGATCGTTTATTTCCACTTGGCAAGGTTGGTTTATTATGCCTGTTTCCTTAATTTTGGGTGTTACAAAACTTCTCCGACAAGGAATTCGAATAATAGTAGGCTTAATTACTGAGTATAACCAAGTGTTAGGCCTATCCATTTTAATGAAAACATCCCGTGAAGGCCTTTGAATTCAAAATTTACAAGACGTATTTTCATTGAAAGGGTTAAAAAATATTTTAACGGAGCATTCCGTTGTTGCTGCAGCTCGCGTTATGGGGCTATTGAGTTTCCCTACATGTGTTGTAGTGTTTAAGTCATGCGTGATTTTGATCAAATTTTTAACACTTTCAGCTTGAAATAATATGAAATCCTGAGTTTCAGTGTGAGTGGCTAGATGAGAATAAATAATATCGGGAACTAATGAATGTCCCACGGAAAGGTGAATAGGAAAACAAACAATTTTGAAAAATTTCATTTTAGGAATTGTGAAAATCGGTAAACTGATCTTTACCACTAGCTTATCTACTAATATATGTGATTTTATTTCAGCTCTTTGGTATATCAGTGGAAGACAGTTGTCACACATTGGGTTTGACCGTAAATATATTGTTCAAAGTGTGTTTGGAGAGATTAACAGAGGATGTATTTGATTATTTCTGGAGCTTACTATGATGTCAATAATGGTTTTTTGGCGTGACTCTAATTCTGACACCTGTAAGAGTATATTACTAAAAATCTCTTGTCTCATTTGTGACTTGGCGGAATTATTGGTAAGCTCATCGATTCTATTAATATCATACCCTATTTGCTGTTGTCTTTCCATAAGAGATTTTAAGGGTTTTTCAATTGCTTGAAAATTAGACCTTACTATGCTTATTTGTTTTTGATTTAATTCAGCAAGTGTTTTTTTCATTTTCATGCAATTGGGTTATTCTGCTATAAATATCCCTCTCATTTTCTTGATCCATTGTCCCAAACAAATAGTGGAACATGTTCCCAATACCATCAAATAGTGTCCTGCGGTGCCTTCGTGTTGGCAGTAATTCGTAGATTGTCCTGGTCCGGCTTTTGATTTTTTCTATTGCAGTGTGGATATGCTGTAACTGAACGAAACAATAGTTCTTTGTGGTACTATTGTTCGTACTGCAAAGTTCGTTCCTCAGATGTTCAGCATACTCTGCAGCTTTTGTGTGGTCTTCCAATTCTCTAAGGTCGATTTCTGTGAATATGGTTCATGTTTGTTGATAGACCCATAGTTCGCCTAACCCTTCGAATAATACACCCGTGTTATTGAGGGGGGTGATATCATAGGGCTGCCCGATGGATTTTCCAAAGAGAATAAGATTTACCACATACATCCAAAATAGTTCCATTACGATCTGTTGGACTAATATTTTAAGCATGTTGTGTTACTTAATAAAAAATAAAAAAATACTGTGATTTTAAATGAGGAGAAAAAAAAAATTTAATCGACCTAATCATTTTCATAAAATGGTTTTAGACGGTTGTTATGGACAACCGGGTTCTGCTTGCCTATTTTTATTTTGCAGTTTACTTCGCTTATTATTTGTGTAATCGTATAAGGACCTCTCCACAAAGGGGATAATTTTCTTTTGCGGGTTTCGTTTCTGAGTAACACCTTGTCACCAATGTGAAACGTATGGGTTCTCAAAGAACGATCGTGATATTCTTTAGATCGTTGTTTATTTAAGATAACATTGCGTCTGGCTATCTCGTATGTTTTTTGGAGCTTATATTTAAGTAAATGATAGTAGCTTTCATGGTTGTAAAGTGGATCGTACTGCCTACCTTCGGCAGCGCACGCGCTGTGTGTCGTCGGCGTCGAAATCCCTCGTCTTGTCAAACTGTGTTTTCTGTTTATTACACCCCATAAAGTTGTGTCTTATATTATTACAAGAAATAAATAAATAAATAAATAAAAAAGCAATCCAAGTCGCAATAGCCCCAAAAAAAAAAAAAAAAAAAAAATAAAAAAGTGTAAATCATTACCTACAATAGCCCATTAAAATATTAACGTAACGCGCGCGCAATATAGATCAGTGCCAGTGTTCTTAGTTAATAATAGTACATACTAAATGCAACAACAGAAATCAGCCGCTACCACCTGTGAATAATGGGGCATATTCATAGATGATGTTTAAGTTGTTGCTAAGCTAAACTGGAGTTAAGCTTATGGAAACTTCATCAGGTAAACTCCAGTTTTTCTTAGCAACAGCTTAAACATCATCTATGAATATGCCCCAATAAGTTTAAAAAAAAAAAAAAATAGCCCCAACCACCAAACCCAAATCTAAAACAAAAGCACAGTAGCTAATCCAACACCAAAATCCATGAACGTCAACTTAACGAAGCACTTTTTGAAAATCAAAAATCTAAATATGCCCGAATTAGTTGCTAATTAGTTGCGGAAAAATTAATTTAGTTGCTCTTTTATTTCGTTAAGAAATCGATTGATTTGCTAAGTTGATATCAACTTAGCGAATCAACTTCTGAAATTCCAAATTCTAAATATGCCAGAATTAGTTGCTATTTATTTGCTAATTAGTTGCGCGAAAATTAGTTTAGGTGCTCACTTATTCGCTGACTTTTTTTTAACTCAGCGAAAAAAAATTCGAACTTTGAAAATCTTAATATTGCAGAATTAGTCGCTAATTAATTGCTCACGAACTGTGAAAAAATAAAGTTAGTTGCTCTTTTATTTCCTAAAGAAATCGATTGATTCGCTAAGTTGATAACATCAACTTAGCGAATCAACTTCAGAAAATCAAAATTCCAAATATGCCAGAATTAGTTGCTATTTATTTGCTTAGTAGTTGCGCAAGAATTAATTTAGTTGCTCACTTTTTCGCTGACTTTTTTTCAACTCAAGCAGTGCCCCAGTTGAAAATGAATTCAAGATCCTCAAACACTTGGTTGTGCCACAAGAAATAAGAATCGACGTTGCAGTTGAAACCCTGGTAAAATACTATGATGGAAAACTAAAGTTGGTCGATTGTTCAACTAGACAAAAGCAAGAGGAAATGAGTGTAAAAGAATCAAAAAGGCAATCATTTGCAAACGTATCCCAAAAAGAACATGAATTGGTGCCATACAGTAAATACGAAGAGAACATAAGTATGGATAAAGAAATCTTTGCATCAGTGAAAAAACATTCCGAAATGATAGATGTCCAGAAAATAAACGCAAACGTTTCCCGCGAGTCTTTAGAGGAATTCAGATCTTTCAATCGGAGTTGATATTATCAACTTAGCGAATCAATCGATTTCTTTAGGAAATAAAAGAGCAAATAATTTTATTTTTTCACAGTTCGTGAGCAATTAATTAGCAACTAATTCTGCAATATTAAGATTTTCAAATTTCGAATTTTTTTTCGCTGAGTTGAAAAAAAGTCAGTGAAAAAGTGAGCAACTAAACTAATTTTCGCGCTACTAATTAGCAACTAAATAGCAACTAATTCTGGCATATTTGGAATTTTGATTTTCGGAAGTTGATTCGCTAAGTTGATGTTATCAACTTAGTGAATCAATCGATTTTTTTAGGAAATAAAAGAGCAACTATTTTTATTTTTTCACAGTTCTTGAGCAATTAATTAGCGACTAATTCTGCAATATTAAGATTTTCAAAGTTCGCATTTTTTTTCGCAGAGTTGAAAAAAAGTGAGCAACTAAATTAATTTTTGCGCAACTAATTAGCAACTAAATAGCAACTATTTTTGGCATATTTAGAATTTAGAATTTCAGAAGTTGATTCGCTAAGTTGATATCAACTTAGCGAATCAATCGATTTCTTAAGGAAATAAAAGAGCAACTAAATTAATTTTTCCGCAACTAATTAGCAACTAATTAGCAACTAATTCGGGCATATTTAGATTTTTGATTTTCAAAAAGTGCTTCGCTAAGTTGACGTTCATCCAAAATCCGCTATCAGTGCGCGCAAGAAAAATTCAGTGTCGTTGTCATCTTCTGTTAATTAGCATCGAGTGGTTCCCTTCTTCTTCCCTTCCCCCTTCTACACACACAGGCTATCAAGGTTTCAATTGCTATATTCAAATGTGTACACACGCATTGAGGTATCAATTGAAATCGTGATAGTAGATGAATGTATTAGTAGTTGCATGTAAGTTTCCAGGGGCGGATTAGGAACATATTAATATGAAGGCATAATTACTCATGTTGGTGTGTTTTTTATGAAGTCTTTTTGGGTGATTGATGTGCAACTATTATAGAATAGTCGTTCGTTATTGGTTTTCACTATATGTTTGTTTATCGTAATGACAGGTAACTTTAATGTCGATTACAGCAACATTCGGGGGCTAAGAAAGAATTTCTATGCCGCGTATGTCCACACTGCTACGTACAGGCCAGCTGTTTTGGCACTAAGTGAAACCCAAATAGGTGATAATTCTGATCCGTTAGAATTTAACCTACACGGGTACAGCTTAGTGCCATTATTCTTTTCCTATCACGGATTAGCCGTATACGTTAGAAATGACGTTGCTTACCAGCTTCTACCACAATATGGTCAGTGTTCAAACACAGACTTCAATTTCATGTGGTTTAAATTCACCGTACAAAAGCACGTCATCCATACATGTTTTATTTATGGAAGCCCAAACCTGGACAGTAACTCGACTTTTATCGAATTCGATGCACTGTCTGACTCCATCCAAAGAATTGTTTCCCTTTATCCTCGCACTGAAATCGTTGTTACGGGCTATTTCAATGTCTACAATTCTTCGCGGCTTCGCGATTCTGGTCAGACAACACCCGAAGGAAGGTATGCTGAGTTCTTCGCTGAGTCAAACAACTTGACTCAGCTTGTCGACGAGCCAACACGAATCCCTGACATTGCAGGTCATTCCGCATGCACCCTAGACTTGTTTCTTACCTCTCATCCTGATAAATACACGATAAATGTATTATCGCCCCTAGGCACGTCGAATCATTGTATCATATCAGCAATTTTCTCGTGTTCCAACAGTACAGTTAAAGAAAACATCCCTAAGAGAACCGTATGGCGATACGAGAAGGCCAACTGGGACGGTCTCAGTGATTTCTCCAGAAACTTTAACTGGTCACTATGCTTCCTCGATAGTGACGTAGACTCCAGTGCTGATATGATAACAAACATTATTCTCTGCGGGATGAGACATTTTGTTTCGAATAGAACAGAAAGTATCAAACCAAAAGAGAATTCATGGTTCGACTTGAGCTGCAAAGAGGCTATCAAGGAGAGAGAAGTAAGCTTCCGATGTTATAAAGCCAACCCTTCTGAGGAAAACCGGAAAAAGTTCAAACAAGCTAGAAAGACCTGTAATGCTCACACTCAAAGAACCAAATTTTTGTGAACAAAAAATAAGGCAAAAAATACTACAATGTCCCAGTGGTAGTAAAAATTTTTGGTCATTCGTAAAAAATTTACGTAACTCTACCACGTCTTCGGTTCCGACGCTCGTTGAAAATAACACTCCTGTGGTAAGCTCCCAAGCGAAAGCAGATTTATTTGCAGCAAAGTTTGCTGCTAATTTAACGCTACCCCAGTGTGATATGACTCCTCCTGTACTTGAGAACGTGAATGGTTTTATGGGACAAATCTTCTTTCGCACTCGTACAGTTGCCAGAGTACTAAAAGATCTCAGCAAACACAAATCCGCTGGCCCGGATAGTATTTCTCTCATAGTTCTGAAGAGGTGTGCTTCCACGCTGGCAAAACCACTGCGTAAGCTTTTCCATCTTTCCTATTCTACAGGTCTCTTCCCGAGTGGATGTGTGGAGTTATTAATTTCACCACGAAAGCGTTTAATAAAAGACCGTTTATATTTTACTTAAAACAAACTTAATTTTATTTAACTCTGAATATATTTTAAACGAAGTTACTTTTTTAATTTTTATATTGAAGACGACCGGACCGCACACTTTGATGTCTGAATTTTATCTCTGCCGAACCAAACGGTTCTAGCCGATTCGAAACTATTGAATCGGTTCTTGTTTTATTTATTTCTATGTTCGCCACCTGTGGTGCTTACTTGGCACAGGGATGTAGCAAGTTTGCTTACATTATGTTACGTTTACAAATTCGTTTTACTTCGCTACATCACTCTCCGCCGTAGAAAAATTTTAATTAATTTAAGATTTTGTACAATGTTGTGCAGGTCCTTGAAATCGCTTAATTATATACATGATTTGTTTTCATATTTTTACTATTTTAATATAATTGATTATAATTTACAATAAGGTATTTACTTTATTTTAATACTATATAATACTTATTTAATTTAATGGTATACATTTTAGTAGCGATTGTACAGTGATTTAATTATTATTTGTTATAATTACGAAATTATTTCAATTTTGGGCATAAGGCCTTACAGTTTTTTTTTATATTATAAAACAAATTTACAATAAACATTCTTTTCTTAGTGTAAATTGAAAGTTACATGTTTAAGATTTTGTTTTTCATTACTGTTGTTTGTATAAAAGGCTGGTTTAAGTCGGTCAATAGATATTACTTGTTTTTTATCGTTTATTAAAACTGAAAATGTTTTTTTAGTTCGGTCAATGACTTCGAATGGGCCTTTGTACGGTGGATTCAGACTTCCGCGGTTCACCTCCTCCCGAACGAAAACATATTTGCATGTTTCTAAATCTTTTGGGACAAAAATATATTTTTGTTCGCGGTTTCTTTTTTTACACGGTCTGATTTGAGAAATAGCTTGAGTGATTTCTCGAGCTATTGTAGAACTTGGAATTGGGTTTATTGGTTTTGGTTCGATTAATTCTGCAGGTAAACGTAAGTTTTGTCCGTACAATAGTTGGGCTGGGGTAACATTTAGGTCGTCGATTATTGTCGAGCGAATACCAAGCAGAGTCCAAGGCAAATTTGAAACCCAATTTCGTTTATCTTCGTGCGACCGTAAAGCTTCTTTAAGCTGTCGGTGAAAACGTTCAACTAACCCGTTTGCTTGTGGATGGAACGTTGTAGTTCGGATCCATTTTGTACCGAGTATTTCAGATATTTCTTTGAAAGTGCTTGACTCGAATTGAGTTCCTTGATCTGAAGTGATCGTTTGAGGTACTCCAAACCTTGAAACCCAGTTTTGTACAAAAGCGGATACAACTGTGGACGCGTTCATGTTTTTTATTGGAATAGCCTCTGGCCACGAAGAAAAACGATCTTTGATTGTAAGTAGGTAAGTGAAACCCTGTGATGGTGGTAGAGGACCGACTAAATCCATGTGTATATGTGAAAATTTACTTTCGGGAACAGGAAAATGTCCATGTTCGGAAGTAGTATGTCTTGAGATTTTAGATTTTTGACAAGAGATACAACTCTTTGTCCATCTGTTGACATCGCTATTTATTTTAGGTCAAAAGTACTTTGCTGTTATTATTTTACGCATTGCTTTTGAGCCTGGATGTGAAAGAGTGTGGTGGTTGTCAAAAATCGTTCGACGAAAAATTTCGGGTATGTATGGGCGATTTTTTCCGGTGGAAGTTTCGCACCAAATTTCGACGTCATTAATCGGGATATATGTTTTTTCTAATTTAAAAGATTGACTCGGCTGTTTCAAAAGAATTTTAAGCTCTTCATCGTTTTCTTGTTCTTTTAGTAAACTCGGAATGCTAACATTTTTAAAATTTATCAACTCGACATACGATCGTGACAATGTATCGGCAAATATATTTTAAATACCTTTAATGTAGCGAATGTCAGTTGTAAATTCAGCAATAAATTCTAAATGTCGAGTTTGACGAGGAGATTTTTCAGTTTTAGAGCAGATCGCGTTTATAAGGGGCTTATGGTCAGTAAAAATGGTAAATTGTCTACCTTCCACATAGTACCGAAAATGTTTGATGTTTTTGAAAATTGCAAGAAGTTCGCGATCGAATGTAGAGTATTTTTTTTCAGCTTCAACGCGTCTACCATAATACTAGTCAGCGCTAAAGGCCTCGGATGAAAAAGCATAGTACGCTGCGAAAGATCTCGCTTGAGAACTTGGAACGCTTCTTCACACATGTCTGACCATTCGAAAATCTGTTTTGGCTTTGGCTTACTATCTTTTTTAGCTGTTTTTAAAAGTTCGTACAAAAGGAGATGGCCCATTTTACTAGGGAACCTGGGCCCAGTGCGTCCACTAATGAATCTAGTATCAAATGAAAGGTGATATTAAGGACATTATGTGGGTGAAATATTTTTAAAATCGTTCGTGGGGTTTTTGAGATATTTGAGCTTGAAGTTGACTAATTCAGAAGCAGAATTTCACTTATTTTTCCGTCAAAACTGCTTATATTTTCCGATGTAAGACACATAGGGAAATAAATCTGGTATCAAATGAAAGGTATTTTGCCCACTTTTTCATCGTACTAAAAATTATTTTTGTACATAACCTATATTCTTCAATATTTCGTTTTAAGTTATTAGAAATCAAGTTTTTTGTACTAACTTTTTAAACGTCAATATCTAAAAAAGATCGGCAGTGATTCCTAATTTTTTAACATCATTTTAAAGACTATTTATTTACCTTTAATTTGATATATAATTTAGTGCCCTTTATTAAATACAAACTTAGTTTTGAATTAACTTACACTAAAAAGCATATTTACATGCACTATGTGCTATGCACTTTTTCGTTTAGCGTTATTTTTTATAATTTCTTAACCAAAATTAGCAAAACATGTATTATTTATTACTTACTTTAAGCCCGATAAACAACATTTATATTGATGACAATCTAGGTGATGTTATTTAAGAAAATATGCATCATGCTATACTTCGAAAATATAGTCCATGTAAAAAACTTACCGTTTTCTTTTTATTTTCATAAGAAGTTTATAAAAGACACGCAATTATGTAGATGTAATAACTTTTAGTCTTTATTTTTTCAATATTGATATGTACAAAAAGGTTTAAAACTAAATGATTTTTATTAATATGAGACATAACTTTTAACTTATATTAAATGCGAAATGGAGTTATTGCATTGAACTAATAGATTTTTATAATTCATTTTGGTTTAATTACACACCATAATAACCTACGTCCTACATTCATTATAATATTAAGTATTATTTCAGATTTATTCTCCTTCAACTTCATTGTCTATTAAAATAGTATTTAAAAATAAAGCTGGAGCTATGTTCATATTTTGTTGGTGACGAGCAAATCCTAAGTACCACAAAATACTCATAACATGAGCGCAGCAACCAACAGTTCTCATTCCTACAAGACAATTGCAATAGTACGCTTCTATTGCGTTGCAACTATTGGCTACATCAGATTCATTACTGACAAGGATGTATGTAAAATATATTTTCCCACTGATTGAATGCGACCTTTAAGTAAATAATTGTTTCCAACCAGGCTTTGATGTGTAGAATTGATTCTTATTACATTTTCACAAACTTCTATTATATAACTTCTATTGCTTTTAAGATGTTCCCCACAATAAGAGCGAGCTTGTTTGATTTGATAATTTCCCAATGATATTTTACGAATCTCTGTCAAATCAAGCAAAGGAAAGTTATTTAAGCTTGGAATGTGTCCGTTAATTCTACGAAACACTGCCCTAGTTCTATTTAAGTTATTTTCCCTAACAAAATCGCCTAAATGGTTAGGAGTATTTAATCTACTCAAAGCCAAATCCAGTAAAACGCTGGCATCTGTATTGTCTTCTAACAGAAGATGGAACTTATTAAGGATTGCAGCTGCAATTTTAAAATCATCCATTAAGTGACGAGTAGCTAAATTAAAAAAGTTTTGGCGGAATAGTTTAAAATCTCTCTTTAAGCGTCCATTGACAACTTCCACAACCCATCTTACCATTGTAACACATCTTGTCTTGTTAGCTTGAGCTGTTGTCAGCTGATTATTCCCTTCCAAAACAGTTTCAGGCATGTGAGCTTTGTACCCGTAGGATTCTAGGCTTGAAATAGCATCCCTGAAACCTCTGTCTAGGATAAAACATCATTTTCTTTAACAAAACGCCTCATGTTCCCATATTCATCTCTAAAAAGATTTTTAATAATTGTTGCATCAGAATCAATCTATTATATAGCCGTTAGAGCATGTCATCATAAAGGGTTTAACTAAATTCTGAAACTTATGCAGACTATATGTTGCTTTTTGGAAACTATAATTTGAACTTTTTGGAGGTAAACATAAGTTCCGTCACATATGATTATGGCTGGTTGGTCATTTTCATTTAACTGTGTGTTGCCAAAAAGTCCATTTGTAAGTTAATTCAAAACTAAGTTTGTATTTAATAAAGGGCACTAAATTATATATCAAATTAAAGGTAAATAAATAATCTTTAAAATGATTCAAATAAAATTTAAAATGATGAAATTAGAAATCACTGCCGATCTTTTTAAGATATTGACGTTTAAAAAGTAAGTATACAAAAAACTTGATTTCTAATAACTTAAAACGAAATATTGGAGAATATAGGATATGTACAAAAATAATTTTTATAACGATGAAAAGGTAGACAAAATACCTTTCATTTGATACCAGATTTATTTCCCTACGTATCTTACATCAGAAAATATAAGCCGTTTTGACGGAAAAATAAGTGAAATTCTGCTTCTGAATTAGTCAACTTCAAGCTCAAATATCTCAAAAACCCCACGAACGATTTTAAAAATATTTCACCCACATAATGTCCTTAATATCACCTTTCATTTGATATTAGATTCATTAGTGGACGCACTGGGCCCAAAAATGGGCCATCTCCTTTTAGCTTTAGATGCCATACTTGGTATAAAACGATTATAAAAATTAATCATACCGAAGAAACGCTGGAGTTTTTTGATTTAACAAGGACTTGGAAACTCGTTGATGGCTTTAACTCGTTCTTGCGAAGGAATGATTCCACGTCTGGAAATATTGTAACCTAAGAAATCGAGTTCGCTTACTCCTAGCTCGCATTTCGCCACGTTGACGTTAAGTCTTTGTTCTTGTAATCTACGAAAAACGCTTCGCAAATGTTCCTTGTGTTCCTCGGTTGATTTACTTGAAACAAGTATGTCATCAAAGTAAATAAAAACGAATGGAAAATCGCCTAATATGCTGTTCATAAAACGTTGGAATGTTTGTGCACCGTTGCGCACGCCGAAAGGCATTCGAAGGAATTCGAAAAGCCCGAAAGGTGTTATAACCGCTGTTTTATGAACATCTTCCTCTGCGACCGGAATCTGGTGGTAGGCACGTACTAAATCAATCTTCGAATAGATTGAGCAACCGTCAAGGTTTGCGGAGCAGTCTTGAGCGTTTGAAATCGGATGTTTGTCTGGTATCGTTGCTTGATTTTACCATCTGTAATCACCACATGGTCTGAAGTCAAGTGAGTTCTTTTTTGGAACCATGTGAAGTGGTGAAGCAACGTGTGACTTTGAAACGCGACAAATACCTAAGTTAATCATCTGCTGAAACTGACGCTTGGCGATTGCCAATCTATCGGGATTGAGTCTTCGGGCACTGGCTGAAGGAAGTCGACCACTTGTTGTTATTCGATGAACAACGTCATGTTTGACCGGCAACGTGAAATCTAGTGGAGCTTTAAGCTCAGGAAACTCATCAAGTATAGCGCCAAATTTACTTGGAATCGAAAACAGTTTTGGTGAACAGATGTTTGTAGACTTGACAAGACAGCTGACTTGAAGGTTGGTTTCTTTGTCCACTACTCTACGGCAGCCTAGATCGACAATTAGGTTGAACTTGTGTAGAAAATCGGCTCCTATAATAGGATGGTCAATGTCAGCAATGACGAAAGTGAAATCGAAAACGCGCCGGAGATTCAAGTCAACTGATAATCGTTTGCAACCGTAGGTGTGGATTTTTCCACCATTAGCGGTAAGTAGAACGAAGTCGTTAAGCTGATCGGTACTGTGGCAGAATTTACGAGGAATTATCGAAATTTCTGCTCCTGTGTCGATTAAAAAATTTAACTTTGAAGTTTTGTCGCGGATAAATAGACGGGGCGAAAAGTTTGCCTCACTCAAAGCCGCATTTGAGATTTGGCGCACTAGTTTTTTGGCGCTTTGTTTGCATCTGAAATAAACGAACAGGATTGTTTTGAACAATTTCTTGCGTTAACCCCGAATTTTTTGTGAAACCAGCAAATCGACCTATTTTCCTCCGTTCTACTGTTCGACCTGTACCTATTCTTTGACCTATCCCGGGAAAAACTTCTAGACGCCCTGTTAAAATTATTTGATCGTGGATAATTGATTTCGAGTTGCTCGATGCGATATATCAGTTTTTGAAGAAGATCACTATCGAGATTCGTGCTGTGAGGTGTATTAACTTGAGCTACTTGAGGCCCTAAGGACGAGTCATGAAGTCTGTCTGCAAGAGTGAAAAGTTCATTTTATGACTGTGAACTCTCTACCGCCATAAGACAAACGCGGATTGACGGGGGAAGTCGGTTAAGCCAAAGTTTTTTTTACTAAAGGTGGATTGACTAAATTGTTGCCATTTGCAAGACTGTCCATGTTTCTATACAACTCGGACGGTTTTTAATCTCCTAACTCGATCTTGTTTAACAGTGCGTCTAGGCGTCGTTCTTCACTATCCCTATTCCGTTCTAGCAAATGCTTTTTTAAATTTTCATATCTATCGCTTGTTGGAGGTGAAACGAGTATATCTGCCACTGATTCCATTGTCTGGTTGTTTAATGAAGCCACTAAATAATCGTATTTAGTATTTGACGCGGTAATGTTCTTTAATCGAAACTGTGTTTCGATTTGAAGAAACCTTAGATCTGGCCTGTTATTCCAAAATTGTGGAGTTTTAATGGAAATCAGTGACGCTTGTATACTTGAAGCAGATGCCGCAGATATATTCCCTGGTTCCGTTTCTTATTGCGTATTATCCTGCGATGCATGTTTGTCCTCACCCGCCATTTCGTTATGGAAAACACGAATGAAGTTTAAAGTTGAAAAGCAGATTAAATATTTAAATGACTTCAGGTAAAAGGTTGTAGTGCAGGTTTATTTTAAAACAGTTTTGAGAAATTTCATTAAACCTTTATTAAATCTGGTAAAATTTCGAGAAAATCTGGTGTGAGCTAGGGGTAAATCAGGTTAAAGTCTTTAGAAAGTCCAGTGTAAGCTTGTGGTAAATCAGTTAAGAATGTTTTGAAAATCCGGTATAAACTTGGAGTAACTCTGTTAAAAAATTTTTTTTTAGGAAAATCCGGTGTAAACTTGGTGTAAGTCAGGTAAAATGAGACAAAATCAGAGAATTTTTTTTAAAAATCCAGCGTAAGCGAAGAGGAAGTCCGAGAAAAAACTTTTGTTAAAATGTGCTTAATCGATTCCAAAAACAAAAATTCCAATTTCAAATTCAATAAAATTCTTAAAACACAAAGGAATGTTCGGGAGAAAATGCACCGGGATTCTTTATCAACCGTATAACCACTTTATAATTTACCGTAATATATGACCACCACAACTGTTAATCAATATACGTATGTATATAATTTACGCTCTTGTTTTATCGTACCAGCGTTTTATAGGAAACCAGCGTTTTATAGGAACTATAAATGCAACGCAACAGTAAATAAATATATATATATGTTTTATAATGTAATAATACGGGCAAGTGCGAGTCGGACTCGCGCACGAAGGGTTCCGTACCACTATCTATAAAAACGGCAAAAAAATCACGTTTGTTGTATGGGAGCCCCCTTAAATATTTATTTTATTCAATTAACACTTGCTTAAATTTCTCATTGTAACAGGCGATTATAATTTGCAGAAGACAACGAACTGATGACAGTTTGTTTAAGAAAGATTGCGCCAAAAATGATCTTGTTTGTGTGAGTGAAAGAAAACTGGCAAATCAGCAAAAAGAAGAAGAAACAGAGACAGCTATGCATGTAAATTCAAGAATTCCAGAAATCCACAAAGAAGAAAAAAGCCAACCTATGTATGCTTTTAAATCTCAGTTTCCTTTTATTCGTGTTCGAATTCGAATTCGAATGGAAAACAAAATAGAAAAGAAAACGAATGTCAAACAAAGAACAAGAAGTCAGTATTAAATTGGCAATTAATTTTTAACGTCTCAAAAATAAATATGTATGTATAAGTGAATAATAACTTCTTTAAAATCAGATCGAGACCTCAAAGTACTTCTTTTGTAAGTTTAATTTAATATTTTAGGATTAACAGTAGTTTTAATAATTCATAATTAATTCAGTGATTCAGTATTAGCAGCAGAAGAAGAAGCAGCAAGAAGCAATTATATAGAATTTTTTTAATAAGAAGTTATTATTATTTATATTAATTTTTAAGATTTTAAAATTTGGTCGGTAAGAAAATCTAATACCGACTTCTTGTTCTTTATTTGACATTCGTTTTTTTTTCTTGTTTTGTTTTCTATTCGAATTTGAATTCGAACACGAATAGAAGAAAACTGAGCTTTAAAAGCATACATAGGTTGAATAGAATTTCTAAAATTTATATGCCTGTAGGTCAAGATGTTTCTCACTCACACAAACGAGAACAGTTTTGGCGCGATCTTTCCTAAACAAACTGTCACCAAGATGTCTTTTGCCAATCCTGCTCAAATATTTCACTGAGAAATTTCATTTTTTTTCTCAGCATAGTGTTTTTTTTTACAATAAAATAAAGAAGAAAGCCGTACTTACGTTTAAAAACCCTTAATCCTGATTTTATATTATTTTATGAGAGAATCTAATACCGACTTGTTGATTGCGGTTTGACATTTGTTTTTTTTTTTATTCGAATTCGAATTCGATTTTCTGGAATTTACATGTAGATAAAGCTGTTTCTCACTCACACAAACGAGGACATTTGTACGCGATCTTTCCTAAACAAACTGTCACCAAGATGTCTTTTGCCAATCCTGCTCAAATATTTCACTGAGAAATTTCATTTTTTTTTCTCAGCATAGGTTTTTCTTACAATAAAATAAAGAAGAAAGTCGTCCTTACGTTTAAAAACCCTTAATACTGATTTTATATTATTTTATGAGAGAATCTAATACCGACTTGTTGATTTTGGTTTGACATTTGTTTTTTTTTTCTATTTTGTTTTCTATTCGAATTAGAATTCGAATTTCTGGAATTTACATGTAGATAAAGCCTTTTCTCACTCACACAAACGAGAACATTTTTGGCGCGATCTTTCCTAAACAAACTGCCACCAAGATGTCTTTTGCCAATCCTGCTCAAATATTTCACTCCGAAATTTCAGTAATTTTTTTTCTCAGCATAGTGTTTTTTTTTTACTATTTCTAGAAATCACTCAAATCACCTCTAATGACAATAAAATAAAGAAGAACTTACGTTTGAAAACAATTAATCCTGATTTTATATTAAAGTAAAGTAAGTAAAGTAAGTAAGTAATTCATTTTATTGGTATCTTAATGTATCATTTACAAATATTTTTAATGAATTTAAAGCCGTGGCTTTGCCGTCAGCTCGGTTGGCAGATTAAAAAAAAAATGTATATTTACAATAACAAAAATAATAAAAAAGGTTATCTATTCAAATTCTGTTATAAGTAACTTTCTGTATTTTAATATGGCTTTCAAATAAAGAGAGAGTTTTTTCCAAGCACAATAGTTCAACAATGTAATTGTTTCTTGTAAAGTAAGCGATTTTTTTCCAAAGTATGAAATTCGATGTTGGGCAAATATGGGACACACACTAATAAGATGGAAGCAGTCTTCTTTAGCTTTCAGATTGCACAATGAACAAAACTGATGAAAGCTGTTGTTATACGGTGTTCCATTAAGTCCAAGGACTTCACATCTTGTTTTGAAAATCAGAGATATCTCCTTATAAGTGTGCGCATCGTTAAAATAATTTGCTTCCATTAAATTCAGCTTCAATTGAGAATAAAGGATTCTGCTTTGTGACTTTTGCGCTTCTTTAATGAATTCAATCCTTACAGAATCCTCGTGTGATTGGATTATTTTGTAGAGTCGTTCTTTAAAGTTCAACAAATTACTATGATCCAATACCAACGTTTCTCCACAAGAATTTCCTAAGTCTTTCCATTTTGCCACCCACCAGTCCGCGTTTCTCAGTTCGTACAGTGCCATTTGTTTGGTTAGCCGATTATCTTGATGAGCCAGAACCCTTAAGATGTAGTCTGCATGTAACTTGAGAGTGTATGTGTAGATTTTAGCTAGACCCGTTTCGAGATGCAGAGCATAGGTTCTAGTTTTTATTGGAAGATTGAACAGTTTCTTTAAAAAGCACCTTTGCAATTTTTCTATCGCCTCGAACTCATCTATTCCCCATACTTGGGCAGCATAACATAGAGAAGACTTAACAACAGCATTAAATATCTTATATTTTGCTGACAGTACAATACGTTGATTCGAAAAGATATTTTTCCATGACATGTTAAGCAGGCTTTGCGATGAAGTAGATTTCATTGTTACATGTTCATTATAGTCCATGGTTTTGTTAACATTCACTCCTAAATACTTATACTTTCTTACTATCTCCAAAACATTTCCATTGAAAGTCCAAGTAAAAGCATCATGATTTCGGGTAGATCTTGAGAAAATCATTATTTTGGACTTGGTAGTATTAATTGTAAGTCCCCATTTAATGCAATAGGCACATAGTCGATTTATCATCAGTTGTAAGTTCTCGGGGGATTCGGAGAGAATAACCAAATCATCGGCATACAAAAGTACATTAATGGTCAGATCAGCGATTCGAACACCTCCAGGCAGACATGTTTCAACATCATTAATGAATAGTGCGAAAAGGAGAGCACTCAGAAGGCATCCTGGTTTAACTCCGGTGTCCGTTTCAAACCAGTTTGAGTGTGTTGCCCCGTCCCACACAGTTGCTTTTGAATGGGCATACATTTCTCTTATCACATGAATGAACTTCGTTGACATACCTAACAGAGAAAGCTTGTAAAAAAGTGCATTTCGGTTGACAAGATCAAAAGCAGATTTAAAGTCCACAAAGAACGCATATGTCTTCTTGTTTCTGGCTTGTGCTGCTTTAACTATTGACGTTAAGGTAAAGATGTGGTCTGCAGTTGAGAAGTTTTTTCTGAAACCCGCTTGAAAGTTTGAAATTATGTTATTACCTTCAGCCCATTTTTCAAGCCTGCTGGCAAGCACACCACAAAATAGTTTAGCAATTACGTTCATAAATGAGATGCCTCGATAATTTTCAACATTATTTGTGTCACCCTTTTTATGGATTGGGAAAAGGACTGCCTTCTTGAAAGATGTTGGAACATCTTGTTTATTTAGGATGTCATTAAATAAAGTTTTAAGTTGGAAAGTAAGTCCTTCTGTTCCGTTCTTGAAAAATTCATATGTTACGCCATCTTCTCCAGGAGCCTTTTCATTTTTTGCTTTAAGAATAACAGCATATATCTCGGCAAATGTGATTTCGGAATCAAGTATTTCGTCAGATAGCAGAGGTTCAGCGTACGAAAACTTAACATCTGTTCCAGCACATAATACGTTTTGGAAGTGCACTGATAGATCCTCAGCTGTTACCCCTAGTCCTATTGCAAAATTAGAACCGTTGATCTTTTTCGTCACTTTCCAGAATTCTTTTGCGTCCTTCGTTTGACCAAGTGAATATGCTTGTTGATTTTCATATTCTGTTTTTTTCTGAAGACATATTTTTTTATATCGCGAATTTTCTTCGATGTACATTTTTTTTAAATTTTGACAGTTGGAATTTCGGACTGCATTTAGGAGGGAAAAAGACTTCTTTCGAGCTTTCATGCATTCGTTGTCAAACCATTCATGTTTATACTTCTTTTGTCCGCTCAAGATAGGGCTGATTGACGAGTTTTGTATGCATGCAATAAGTTGGTTTGAAAGTGTTTCAGTTGAAACAAAAGAGTCGTTTAGCAGAGAGAGGTTGTTGTCTAATTTGCGTTGATACAAGTTAAGTTCATCTTGTTTCCATTTTAGCCTTGGGATGAGTTGAAGGTTCCTTTCAGTTGGGATTGTATTATCAGACCATTCAACGACAATAGGCATGTGGTCTGAGTAGTTTTTAATTTGTACTTCGAAATTTCGTATGAAGTTGTGCCAGTCATTATTTATTGCACAGTAGTCGATGACCGATTTGCCTTGTCCTCCTACGAAAGTATAATTACCTTCTGTATCTCCACTAGTACAACCATTGAGAACTATACAATCATACATCTGTAACATATCAAGGAGATTTGTACCATTTTGATTATAAATAGTGTCTTTTGAATTTCGGTTATTGAGGTTAATGGCATTATTTAACGTTCTGTGAAGTGTAGTTACTTGTAAATTACTAATTCTTGCATTAAGATCACCTATTAAAAGAACGCTTTTGTTTGCTAAACGCAGCAAAATTCGATTCAGGTTTTCATAGTCTTCAGTCCACTTGTTGCAGTTTATATAGGACGGTACAATGAACACATCGTTTTTTTGAAGAAGTTTTACGACAGTTGCACCTTCGATTTCTTCATAATTAAAAGTTTTCAGTAGAGATGTTTTTATTCCGTACAAGGTTCCACCACTTGCACGTCCTTTAGTGAATGTTTTGACTGCTGAATTTGATGATAATTTATAACTTTTGAAGTACTTAGTGAATTTACAAAGATTTTCAGATATAACATGAGTTTCATATAAAAAGAAAATATCAAAAATTATTTTTTATTATTTTAGGAGAGAATCTAATACAGACTTGTTGATTGTGGTTTGACATTTGTTTTTTTTTTTTCTATTTTGTTTTCTATTCGAATTCGAATTCGAACACGAATAGAAGAAAACTTAGCTTTAAAAGCATACATAGGTTGCCTCTTTTCTTCTAAAAGAATTTCTGGAATTTACATGTAGGTAAAGCTGTTTGTGTGAGTGAAGGAAAAGTCGCAAATCAGCAAAAAGAAGAACTAACAGAGACAGATATATTTGTAAATTCCAGACTTCAAGAAATTACTAAAGAAGAAAAGAGACAACCTGGTGATGGACGGACAAACATAGCAAAAACGAGCAAAAAATTACGTTTGTTGTATGGGAGCCCCAATAAATATTTTATTTTATTTAGTTTTTAGTATTTGTTGTTATAGGGAACACAATAATACATCATCTGTCCAAATTTCAAGTGTCTAAGTTTTACGGTTCATGAGATACAGCCTTGTGAAGGACGGACAGACGGACAGACGGACAGCGAAGTCTCAGTAATAGGGTTCCGTTTTCACCCTTTGGGTACGGAACCCTAAAAAGCAGAATATATAACTATAATATATATTTTATAAAAAAAAAAAAAATTATTCAAAAAGAATGTTTTTGTAAGTACAATTCAATAAAAAAGAGAAAATAGGTAGGAAATCTTCGAATAGATTGAGCAACCGTCAAGGTTTGCGGAGCAGTCTTGAGCGTTTGAAATCGGATGTTTGTCTGGTATCGTTGCTTGATTTAACCATCTGTAATCACCACATGGTCTGAAGTCAAGTGAGTTCTTTTTTGGAACCATGTGAAGTGGTGAAGCAACGTGTGACTTTGAAACGCGACAAATACCTAAGTTAATCATCTGCTGAAACTGACGCTTGGCGATTGCCAATCTATCCGGATTGAGTCTTCGGGCACTGGCTGAAGGAAGTCGACCACTTGTTGTTATTCGATGAACAACGTCATGTTTGACCGGCAACGTGAAATCTGGTGGAGCTTTAAGCTCAGGAAACTCATCAAGTATAGCGCCAAATTTACTTGGAATCGAAAACAGTTTTGGTGAACAGATGTTTGTAGACTTGACAAGACAGCTGACTTGAAGGTTGGTTTCTTTGTCCACTACTCTACGGCAGCCTAGATCGACAATTAGGTTGAACTTGTGTAGAAAATCGGCTCCTATAATAGGATGGTCAATGTCAGCAATGACGAAAGTGAAATCGAAAACGCGCCGGAGATTCAAGTCAACTGATAATCGTTTGCAACCGTAGGTGTGGATTTTTCCACCATTAGCGGTAAGTAGAACGAAGTCGTTAAGCTGATCGGTACTGTGGCAGAATTTACGAGGAATTATCGAAATTTCTGCTCCTGTGTCGATTAAAAATTGTAACTTTGAAGTTTTGTCGCGGATAAATAGACGGCGCGAAAAGTTTGCCTCACTCAAAGCCGCATTTGAGATTTGGCGCACTAGCTTTTTGGCGCTTTGTTTGCATCTGATTTAAACGAACAGGATTGTTTTGAACAATTTCTTGCGTTAACCCCGAATTTTTTGTGAAACCCGCAAATCGACCTATTTTCCTCCGTTCTACTGTTCGACCTGTACCTATTCTTTGACCTATCCCGGGAAAAACTTCTAGACGCCCTGTTAAAATTATTTGATCGTGGATAATTGATTTCGAGTTGCTCGATGCGATATATCAGTTTTTGAAGAAGATCACTATCGAGATTCGTGCTGTGAGGTGTATTAACTTGAGCTACTTGAGGCCCTAAGGACGAGTCATGAAGTCTGTCTGCAAGAGTGAAAAGTTCATTTTATGACTGTGAACTCTCTACCGCCATAAGACAAACGCGGATTGACGGGGGAAGTCGGTTAAGCCAAAGTTTTTTTTACTAAAGGTGGATTGACTAAATTGTTGCCATTTGCAAGACTGTCCATGTTTCTATACAACTCGGACGGTTTTTAATCTCCTAACTCGATCTTGTTTAACAGTGCGTCTAGGCGTCGTTCTTCACTATCCCTATTCCGTTCTAGCAAATGCTTTTTTAAATTTTCATATCTATCGCTTGTTGGAGGTGAAACGAGTATATCTGCCACTGATTCCATTGTCTGGTTGTTTAATGAAGCCACTAAATAATCGTATTTAGTATTTGACGCGGTAATGTTCTTTAATCGAAACTGTGTTTCGATTTGAAGAAACCTTAGATCTGGCCTGTTATTCCAAAATTGTGGAGTTTTAATGGAAATCAGTGACGCTTGTATACTTGAAGCAGATGCCGCAGATATATTCCCTGGTTCCGTTTCTTATTGCGTATTATCCTGCGATGCATGTTTGTCCTCACCCGCCATTTCGTTATGGAAAACACGAATGAAGTTTAAAGTTGAAAAGCAGATTAAATATTTAAATGACTTCAGGTAAAAGGTTGTAGTGCAGGTTTATTTTAAAACAGTTTTGAGAAATTTCATTAAACCTTTATTAAATCTGGTAAAATTTCGAGAAAATCTGGTGTAAGCTAGGGGTAAATCAGGTTAAAGTCTTTAGAAAGTCCAGTGTAAGCTTGTGGTAAATCAGTTAAGAATGTTTTGAAAATCCGGTATAAACTTGGAGTAACTCTGTTAAAAAATTTTTTTTTAGGAAAATCCGGTGTAAACTTGGTGTAAGTCAGGTAAAATGAGACAAAATCAGAGAATTTTTTTTAAAAATCCAGCGTAAGCGAAGAGGAAGTCCGAGAAAAAACTTTTGTTAAAATGTGCTTAATCGATTCCAAAAACAAAAATTCCAATTTCAAATTCAATAAAATTCTTAAAACACAAAGGAATGTTCGGGAGAAAATGCACCGGGATTCTTTATCAACCGTATAACCACTTTATAATTTACCGTAATATATGACCACCACAACTGTTAATCAATATACGTATGTATATAATTTACGCTCTTGTTTTATCGTACCAGCGTTTTATAGGAAACCAGCGTTTTATAGGAACTATAAATGCAACGCAACAGTAAATAAATATATATATATGTTATATAATGTAAAAAGCAGAATATATAATTATAATATATATTTTATAAAAAAAAAAAAATTATTCAAAAAGAATGTTTTTGTAAGTACAATTCAATAAAAAAGAGAAAATAGGTATTTTAATTTTTTTTACTTTATTTGTTCGAAATTATTTTCTTTTATGTTTTTTACTCACTGTACATGAAGAAGAAAGAAAAAAAAATGTATTAAGTTGATTGTGGCTGCTTTCTGTTGGGATGGATTTTGATGGATGACGAATTTGATGCTTGTTGCTGGCTTTTCTGCTTAGCCCTATTTTGGACGTCGGGGCTTCGCTGGGCGATGAAGATGTTTTAATTGTGACGGACGGCGATACTCCCCGTGCCCGTTGTAAATTTTTGGCCAGAAGCCAAATTGACTATATTTATTAACTTTTTACTATTTATTGCGGTTAATTAACTTTTTGATGAAAAATAAATGTTCAAAGTTGATTTGATAATCAAAAATGGTAAGTTTTTCAAAATGGGGAATGGAGTTCTTTGTTCCGCGTGCTTTTTTTTCTGTCGGGGTCACCAATTGTGGAGTTATTAATTTCACCACGAAAGCGTTAAATAAAAGACCGTTTATATTTTACTTAAAACAGACTTAATTTTATTTAACTCTGAATATATTTTAAACGAAGTTACTTTTTTAATTTTTATATTGAAGACGACCGGACCGCACACTTTGTTGTCTGAATTTTATCTCTGCCGAACCAAACGGTTCTTGCCGATTCGAAACTATTGAATCGGTTCTTGTTTTATTTATTTCTATGTTCGCCACCTGTGGCGCTTACTTGGCACAGGGATGTAGCAAGTTTGTTTACATTATGTTACGTTTACAAATTCGTTTTACTTCGCTACAGGATGGAAAACAGCATTTGTCCAGCCCATTCCAAAAAAAGGCGTATCTTCATCCCCCTCAAATTACCGACCAATTGCACTGACTTCCCTTCTTTCCAAGGTCATGGAAACTCTGATAAACTTTCAGATCAAGAAATATCTTGAGAAACGGAAACTTCTTAATGACCGGCAGTACGGTTTTCGTAGCAATAGGTCCACTGGTGATATGATGGTATATCTCACCGAACAGTGGAACAAATCCTTACATCGTTTTGGAGAAAGTAAGATTATTGCACTTGATATTTCTAAGGCATTTGATAGAGTTTGGCATGAAGCTCTTTTATCGAAAATGCGTGCATTTGGCATCGGTGAACCCCTCCTTCGATGGATTAGAAATTACCTTTCGGACCGTTCAATTCGCGTTGTTTTGGACAGTTTTCAGTCTGCTACCCACAAAATAAATGCTGGTGTGCCCCAAGGCTCCGTTCTGTCTCCGACTCTCTTTTTAGTCTTTATAAATGATCTCTTGTCTAATACTTCTAATACACTAAATTGTTTTGCTGACGACAGTACTCTCAGCTTTTCATACTCGTTTCCAGATTCACATCCATGTCCTTCGGATGTGGAACTGCAACGAAATCGTATGATAAGCTCATTAAATTCCGATCTTGACAGCATTGTCCAATGGGGAATCATCAACCGCGTGGAATTTAATGCTTCAAAAACTCAATGCTGTCTTCTGTCGTTAAAGAATAACCTACCCCCTATGCCACTGTCTATGAGTGGCACTTGCATTTAGGAAACCGATCAGCTCTGCGTTCTAGGTATGTGCATCACAAATCATCTTCTGTGGAACGGTCACATATTTGACGTCGCCAAAAATGCGGCAAATTGCTTAGGTTTCCTAAATCGATGCAAGAAATATTTTTCCTTTTCTGATCTGGCTATAATCTACAAAGCATTCATTCGCCCGAAGCTAGAGTACAATTCTCATATCTGGGCAGGTGCTCCTGTCATTCACTTGCGCCTCCTGGATAGGATTCAAAAAAGAGCCTTAAAATTGATAGGTGAAAGAACCATTACCGAAACATTTGTTTCACTTGAACATCGTCGTAATGTTTCTTGTCTAACCTTGTTTTATCGCTACTTCCAGGTAAACGAAACATTAAATATTTAAATGACTTCAGGTAAAAGGTTGTAGTGCAGGTTTATTTTAAAACAGTTTTGAGAAATTTCATTAAACCTTTATTAAATCTGGTAAAATTTCGAGAAAATCTGGTGTAAGCTAGGGGTAAATCAGGTTAAAATCTTTAGAAAGTCCAGTGTAAGCTTGTGGTAAATCAGTTAAAAATGTTATGAAAATCCGGTATAAACTTGGAGTAACTCTGTTAAAAAAATTTTTTTTAGGAAAATCCGGTGTAAACTTGGTGTAAGTCAGGTAAAATGAGACAAAATCAGAGAATTTTTTTTAAAAATCCAGCGTAAGCGAAGAGGAAGTCCGAGAAAAAACTTTTGTTAAAATGTGCTTAATCGATTCCAAAAACAAAAATTCCAATTTCAAATTCAATAAAATTCTTAAAACACAAAGGAATGTTCGGGAGAAAATGCACCGGGATTCTTTATCAACCGTATAACCACTTTATAATTTACCGTAATATATGACCACCACAACTGTTAATCAATATACGTATGTATATAATTTACGCTCTTGTTTTATCGTACCAGCGTTTTATAGGAAACCAGCGTTTTATAGGAACTATAAATGCAACGCAACAGTAAATAAATATATATAGATGTTATATAATGTAAAAAGCAGAATATATAATTATAATATATATTTTATAAAAAAAAAAAAATTATTCAAAAAGAATGTTTTTGTAAGTACAATTCAATAAAAAAGAGAAAATAGGTATTTTAATTTTTTTTACTTTATTTGTTCGAAATTATTTTCTTTTATGTTTTTTACTCACTGTACATGAAGAAGAAAGAAAAAAAAATGTATTAAGTTGATTGTGGCTGCTTTCTGTTGGGATGGATTTTGATGGATGACGAATTTGATGCTTGTTGCTGGCTTTTCTGCTTAGCCCTATTTTGGACGTCGGGGCTTCGCTGGGCGATGAAGATGTTTTAATTGTGACGGACGGCGATACTCCCCGTGCCCGTTGTAAATTTTTGGCCAGAAGCCAAATTGACTATATTTATTAACTTTTTACTATTTATTGCGGTTAATTAACTTTTTGATGAAAAATAAATGTTCAAAGTTGATTTGATAATCAAAAATGGTAAGTTTTTCAAAATGGGGAATGGAGTTCTTTGTTCCGCGTGCTTTTTTTTCTGTCGGGGTCACCAATTGTGGAGTTATTAATTTCACCACGAAAGCGTTAAATAAAAGACCGTTTATATTTTACTTAAAACAGACTTAATTTTATTTAACTCTGAATATATTTTAAACGAAGTTACTTTTTTAATTTTTATATTGAAGACGACCGGACCGCACACTTTGTTGTCTGAATTTTATCTCTGCCGAACCAAACGGTTCTTGCCGATTCGAAACTATTGAATCGGTTCTTGTTTTATTTATTTCTATGTTCGCCACCTGTGGCGCTTACTTGGCACAGGGATGTAGCAAGTTTGTTTACATTATGTTACGTTTACAAATTCGTTTTACTTCGCTACAGGATGGAAAACAGCATTTGTCCAGCCCATTCCAAAAAAAGGCGTATCTTCATCCCCCTCAAATTAACGACCAATTGCACTGACTTCCCTTCTTTCCAAGGTCATGGAAACTCTGATAAACTTTCAGATCAAGAAATATCTTGAGAAACGGAAACTTCTTAATGACCGGCAGTACGGTTTTCGTAGCAATAGGTCCACTGGTGATATGATGGTATATCTCACCGAACAGTGGAACAAATCTTTACATCGTTTTGGAGAAAGTAAGATTATTGCACTTGATATTTCTAAGGCATTTGATAGAGTTTGGCATGAAGCTCTTTTATCGAAAATGCGTGCATTTGGCATCGGTGAACCCCTCCTTCGATGGATTAGAAATTACCTTTCGGACCGTTCAATTCGCGTTGTTTTGGACAGTTTTCAGTCTGCTACCCACAAAATAAATGCTGGTGTGCCCCAAGGCTCCGTTCTGTCTCCGACTCTCTTTTTAGTCTTTATAAATGATCTCTTGTCTAATACTTCTAATACACTAAATTGTTTTGCTGACGACAGTACTCTCAGCTTTTCATAGTCGTTTCCAGATTCACATCCATGTCCTTCGGATGTGGAACTGCAACGAAATCGTATGATAAGCTCATTAAATTCCGATCTTGACAGCATTGTCCAATGGGGAATCATCAACCGCGTGGAATTTAATGCTTCAAAAACTCAATGCTGTCTTCTGTCGTTAAAGAATAACCTACCCCCTATGCCACTGTCTATGAGTGGCACTTGCATTTAGGAAACCGATCAGCTCTGCGTTCTAGGTATGTGCATCACAAATCATCTTCTGTGGAACGGTCACATATTTGACGTCGCCAAAAATGCGGCAAATTGCTTAGGTTTCCTAAATCGATGCAAGAAATATTTTTCCTTTTCTGATCTGGCTATAATCTACAAAGCATTCATTCGCCCGAAGCTAGAGTACAATTCTCATATCTGGGCAGGTGCTCCTGTCATTCACTTGCGCCTCCTGGATAGGATTCAAAAAAGAGCCTTAAAATTGATAGGTGAAAGAACCATTACCGAAACATTTGTTTCACTTGAACATCGTCGTAATGTTTCTTGTCTAACCTTGTTTTATCGCTACTTCCAGGTAAACGAAACATTCAAGACCCTGTAAACCAGTGAGGACATAGTTCATCAGACGTTGAAATGTAGCAGGTGCTCCGTTTAGCCAGAAAGCCATGCGTACGAACTCAAAGTGTCCGTAATTGGTACTAAAAGCCGTTTTTGCTCGATCTTTAGGCTCAACCAAAACTTGGTGATAACCACTGGCAAGGTCGAGTGTTAAAAAATAACGTGAATGGCCGAGTTGATCTAATATGTCCTCTATTCGAGGAAGTGGGTAAGCGTCGCCAACGGTTTTTTCGTTTTATTTCCGGAAATCAACCACTACTCGCCACCTTCTTTCACCATTTGGTCCCGTCTTTTTGGGAACTACTAATAGAGGCGAGTTTCATGGACTTTTACTCGGCTGGACTACGTCATTTTCTAACATTTCATTAAGCTGGTCATTAATAATTTGTCTTTGGGCTTCAGGTAACCTATACATTTTTTGGTTTATAGAGCCCTGATCTTGCGTCAAAGGAATTTCATGTGTAATATCTTCTGTGTATGAAAGTTTATCCCCTCTTAAGTGGAAAATATCTGAGAACTCATTGCAGAGTTCTGTTATTGATTGCTTTTCTTGGAAACTAAGGTTTCGTGCAATCTTAAGTTCCACCTCCAACTGCTTGGTACGAAAGTTTATGTCATCGCCCCGCGATATTAAATGTTTCATTTTTTTAACTTCTGAGTACTCTGAATTTTTTTTGTTATATTCAAGAGGTACTATCGCATATTGATTTAAAGGAACTAATTGAAGATTTATTGCAGCAATGCTAACAGGTTTAATTTTTGCGTTAAGCACACTTATTAACCCAGTTGGGCCGGGGGACAATAAACCGTTAGCGAGGAAGACCCCTTCACCTATATCTTGGTTTAGACAGATTATTTCCTCTCTTATAGCGACCGGGATTTTTATTAGTTTCTGTGACCTTGTAGGGATACAGACAGATTTTGGGAACACAATATATTTTGACTCGTCCACTACTGTAGGTGAGGTTTTGCAACCAGCATCCTTAGAAGGAGCCTTGAGGATACCACCAAAAATTTTTTTAGATTTCTGTGGAGGGGATCCCACTTCGATTGCCCGCGTACAGTAGTTTTGTGTTGGACCTTTTTCAGTTGTCACTTTATTTGTATTTATTGAGTCAAGTGGGATACTAAAATCTTGTTGATTGGTTTTTGTACATGGAAATTTTAATTGCTTGTTTGCTTCAATATTGCAATTTTTTGATAGAAAATCATTTCCTAGAATTCTTCATCTAGAGCAAATGTACCTTGAACAACTTGGAAGTTACAAGGAATTTTTTTTAAGGTCAATGTTTACCTGGCAACTTCCTATTGTTTTTCCTGTGCCATATGGCGTTTGTAAAGTACACGCTTTATTTTTATTTATGTTAATTTTTCTTTTGATTTGGTTTTCTTTTAATAAATTTATCTCAGCACCCGTATCCACTAATAATTTTACGTTACCGTTAAGGCTTATATCTAAAGGTAAATCAACCGAATTGATACATGTTGTGGATGGCTGAGAACACCCTTTACTGGTTTTTGTTTTTAATGTTGTCGGGTTGGGGATTTTTGGCCGGACCGTTGGGAGTTTCCCGAATCCGATTCAAGAGATTCCCATCTAATTTTTTGACGGCACTGCGAAACCTCGTGAGTCCAAAGCCCGCAGAAGTTACACATTTTCCTTATATTGTAAACCCTTGGGGGGTTTGGACTTTTTTGGTTATTAAGAGTTCTTTCAGGGCCCCGATCCTTAAAAGGATTTCTTTGTGACTCAACGTTTTTAGTGAGCGCTCTCCTGCAATCCTTCGCATCGTGATTACGCAATTTGCATAAGGTACAGAAAGGTGTTTTCTTCCTATTCACACAGTCCGTATAGGTATGACCCTTTACTTTGCAGTAATTACATATCACGTCCTCAACTAAACTTCTGTTGAGGTTTTGGCTGCGTTGAGCAGGAACTTGGGTCTGGGTGAGTGGGTTGATCACTTGTTGATCATTACTGGGGATCGAGAGGTTGTTTTTTGTGTCAAGAAAGTTATATGTGGGATTCGGAAAGTTTTGATTGTTATTTAAAAGATTAAAACCCTGGGTCAGATTGTTAGGGATGGGTGGATCCATTTCGTTTGTATAAGCATTAAATTGTGTCGGATTGCTAGGGATGGGTGGAACCATTGCGTTTGTATACGCATTGAATTGTGTCAGATTATTAGGGATGGTTGGAAGCCTTTCGGCTTCTTCAAAAGATGTTAAGGTGTTTGAGGCAATCAGTTAGTATGCCTCACCCCTTAGTCTTGTTGGGAAAACTTCGAGGAAAGTTGCCTTTTCTGCCTCTGACAAACAACTTATGACCCTTTTGCAACAGCCCAGGAATGTCTGTAAGTCTCTTGTTGTGCAAGAGTTTATTTTCCCATTAAAGATTGGTACCATTTGGGATACTAATTTTGCCACTTTTACGCAATCAACCGACATTTTGTCTTCGTATATCAGACTTTTTTCGGATTCCGTAAGTGAAATACTTAACCAATTTAAGAATATTTCCGCCTCAGATTCTTTTGAAATTGAATCAGTTTCAGAATGTAAAAATATCTCACCCCCTGTTTCTTTCAAAATCGAATCAATTGCTTAATTTGTTTCGTTGGTAATTGTATTGCTAATAGTTTCGAGCGAGTGCGAGTGACAATTCAATTCGGCTAATTCTTTTTTAAAATCTTCTGTACTTTGTTCGAACGCTTTTACTTTTTTAAAGCGTTCTTCCCTTTTATTTTTTAGTACCCTATCAAGGGCATCTAGTTGGGGAATTGTCAAATTATTTGTCTCTTGCGCTTTCTCCTTTAAAAAACTGAAATATTGTTCTAGACTTACTTGTTGATTAAATCTTAACTTGCCGCTTCGCAAAATATTTAGTCCTGCCCAGGTTGATGACGTTGGTGGTTCTGTTATTGTTGTTGCTGTATTTGTTGTTGTTGTATTTGTTGTTGTTGTTGGTGTTGTTGTTGTTGGTGTTGTTGTTTTTTCAGACATAAATAGTTAATTTCTTTATTTACATAACTTTCATACGATAGAGGAGTTTCTGTTTGGTTGTTTAAATTTTTTTTTTTACTTCTTTCTTGTCACTCTACAGCAAAAAGTCGATGAATGGAAAATTACGAAACATCTATTCACCATTATCCATTTTTTTTTTTGGCAAGTAGCTTATTTGTAAAATTTTCTTCTTTTTTGTTTGTTTGTTTATTCAAAGATTGCTATTTTAGTAAAATTTTGTAAGATTTTTAACCCGGTGTTGCTATGAATACAATTTTCTCACTTATCACTTAAGAAAAAAAAAACAACTTTGTAAATAGGCAGTGCGTATTTCAAGCGTTTTAAATGAACTTTATTCAAATTGAAATGATTATTTAATATTCTTATTTGCTTGAAGAACAGAAAGTATAGCTTTTTTGGAAATTAATTTAGGTAAAGTTTATTTTTTTCACCAGAATTAAAAATTTGCAGATCAACCATGTCCGAACCGAAGGAAGAAATTCAATACCGGCTGCGCCAATTGTTAGATTCCAGACACCAATTAAAACGACCGTGGTTATTTGTTTCTCACTTACGACTGACAGTTCCACGCCGCCGCGGAAACACCTTTCAAACCCAAATCCATACTTCACCTTGAATACCGCCATATGAGATACATATTTTGTATTCCCATTAACAGGTTCAAGGTGACGTATCGCAAATCGTTGAACTCAAAGCGAGTCTTTTTACTTCACCTTGAACGCCGATATATGAGATACATATTTTGTATTCCCATGCACAGGTTCAAGGCGACGTATATAGAATTGGAGGAAATCGCCGAACCCAGACAACATAAACTGCAACTGTGCAATTTATCAAGCTATGAGTGAATGTTAACTTGCAAATTTCCACAACAAAGTGAGACATAAGCGGCATGTCGAAAATACTATTGGATAGATGAGACACATGGTCATTTTTACGAACACATGCATTGAAAGCTACATTTAACTTTTTTTGCTAATAGAATCCATACCAGCATTGAGAAGAGAACCATAGGATATAATTGGTACAAGTAAAGTTTTTGCCAGCATAAGTCTACAATAGTCTGCATAAGTATTTTGACGAAACCGTTTTGTGACTATTCAACGTAGTTTTTTTTTTAGTATCGTTAAATAACGGTGCGAAAATGATGCGCAAGCAAAGCTTCTAGTTTTAGCTCTATACATGCCGAATTTTATATTGTTTACCTTTCGTATCCTCTTTCTGCTGATAAGAATTCATGCAGACAACGAATTTTTGCGTGGCATAAGTAATTTGACGGAATCCTTGTCTAAATATTTTTACAGTTTTGAGCACGTGAAAACGAAACAAATTTAGTGTTTAACTTTAATTGGTATTAAACATAGATACAAAAATTAAAATTGATTAAAAGTCATTAAGAACCATGGGTAAAATGGTTGATTTGAGTTTGGTTATCAGATCTTCAATGGCAGCAAAGTTTAACGCTGGAAATGCAGTAAAATACATTACAAATGAAATAAATGTGTCGCGTCAAACCGTGCACTATCAAATGAATAAGTTAAAAAGGCATAATGACATAAGAAACCTAACGAGATCAGGTGCTAAGCGCAAAACAACGCTCCCTGGAGAATGAGTCTTTCCACGGGAACTTAAAAAAATATTTGTATGAACACTCAATCTAATGCAGATCAATGGAATTTGACGGCTAAGAAAAAGAAACTTTCCACAAACGTCTAAGGCAACCATATATGACCCCAATAATTTTATTAACATGATGATGTGATGATGATTTATATTTATAGGAAATAATATGACCATTAAGAGAAATTTTGGGAAAGTAGGATTTATCTAATTTTTTCTTATAAATTATAATGCTTTGAGATTTGCTCGGATTGATTGTTAAATTATTTTTCAAAGTCCATTGATAAATACTATTCAAGTCCTTATTCATGCTGTGCACCCCATCTTCAAGTAGCCCTAATTGGAAAGGTAAATAAATTTAGAGTTCATCGGCATAAAGATGACAAAAAGAAAATTTTACTACATCTACAATGTAATTTATGAACATACTGAAAAGAACAGGGCCTAATAAAGATCCTTGGGGAACTCCACACTTTAATTCCACAGGACTAGAAACGACTGAGCCAATAGGGACTGCATCTTTGGCGATCACTTAAGAAACTTTTAATCATATGAGAGTGGAACTTGAAGAGAAGTCGTATCGGTACCTTAAATTTTCCAGCATAATACTGTGATCAACTGATCCAAAAGCATTTAAAAAGTCTAGTAATGTCAAAATAGTTACTTCATATTGATCAATAGCTTCCCTTATATCATCTGAAACTTTTAAAGCAGTGACAATATTTTTGGCTGGAATTGGGCAGAAGCATTCGGTTTAACGATTAATTTTGACGGTGTTAGACACACATCTGTTTTATAGAGCGTATCTACAAGTGATGTTGAGACTTTATGCAGTAAATATCTGAGTTCATTTGAATCTTTGTTAGGGCATTGCAACACTGTCAACGCAAAGCTCTATTTGAAATCAAACCCAACACCGAAATACTTTAAGTCGAGACCGATTCCATTTGCACAGATTGAAGCATTTAAGCTGGAAAACAATCGTTTAGAAAAAGAGGGAATTCGGAAACGCATTCGGTTCAGCGAATGGGCTGCTCCCATTGTTATCGTGCCGAAGCATAATCAGAAACTGCGTATTTGCGGAGATTTTAAGGTAACGATTAACCCACAGCTAGAAGTTGACCAGTTTCCGATTCCTCGACCTGAAGAGTTATTCCAAAAGCTATACAAAGGGCAATATTTTACCAAATTGGATATGTCTGACGCATATTTACAAATTGAGTTGGAAGACGAATCGAAAAAAAATATGCTGTTGTTAATACACCGATGGGCCTTTATCAATTACAGCGTTTACCTTTTGGTATCGCCAGTGCCCCTGCAATATTTCAGCGGACATTAGAAGCTGTCTTATCCGACATTGAATGAGCAGTGTATTTAAATGATATACTGGTTACAGGAAAGAATATGCAAGAGCATTTGCAGAATTTGGGAGCTGTATCTGACAATGGACTGCGAGTAAATCTCCAGAAATGTGATTTCATGAAAGTGAAAGTCTAGTATTTGGGCCACATAGTCAGTGCACAAGGTCTACGTCCAGCTTACAGCAAAGTTGAAGCAATTAGAAAATTGCTTCGTCCGAATAACCTAAAAGAGCTGCAATCATTTATGGGTAAGATTAATTAATATGATAGTTTTGTTAAACGGTTTTCCCAAATAGCCGCCCCCTAAATGAACTAAGGAAACCAAATGCATCATTTATATGGAAAGACCAGCAAGAAAAAGCTTTTCAAATTATGAAGCAGCAGATAGAAAAATTCTTGCCAGGAAATCACGTCTGACATCGAAGACAAAATCAGGATTTTCCTGTCAACGTTAAGAATGTGGCTAAAGAAATACGTTAAGACAGTGTTTTATACAAAATCAAGAAATACATACAAGAAGGTTGGCCAGAAGGCTTGCCTGCATCTGAGCGGCGCTTATTGCCTTATTTCAATAGAAGGTTGTCACTCACAACGCAACAAGGAATAATCCTACTGCAAACTGATTATATACGTGTTGTGATTCCACTTAATTTTCGAATTCGTGTTCTTAAAATGTAGCATGAAGGCCACTGGGCGTCCAGCCTGTTCAGGTTCCACCTAGGAGCCCCTGGTTGATGGCGATGGCTTAGGGCTCGCTGGTTACCCTCAAGATCGAAAACTATGTACTGGTGGTCGCTGCCTGTATAGTCTTCGATTACTCACCAGTTCTTGATTTTTGCGAATACGTTTTCCGTCGCGAAGGTAATATCTGGGATAGTGCCTCTGTGTCCTGGTCTCCTGAAAGTAGGAGTGTCGCCTACGTTGGCTACATACAGTCCACGTCTGGTGGCCATCTCGAGTATTTGCCTTCCTCGAGAGTCTGTTGTTGGCATACCCCACTCCTGTCCTCTGGCATTGAAGTCTCCGGCGACTAAGATGTCTCCATCAGTTTCGTTTAGATAGTCCTCTAGGTCTTCCAGTTTTTTGCAGAACTCTTCAATCCTGTCGTTTGGGCTGAAATAGATGCTAACTATTGTCAAGTTTCCACTTTTCACCCATACGAAACCTCTCTCTGTCCCTTTTCTCTCAATGGGGAATTTCCTTGTGTCAGGGATCCAGACAGCAGCAGTTCTGAGCAGATCCGGTATCCAATTAGGTCCATCCTTATCTCGGTATTGCTCGCTTACGATGACAATTTCTGCTCGCAATTCCACAGTAAGTTTTGTCAGGAGACTATCCGCTGTAAGGCTCCTGAGGACATTCGCCTGGAGAATTTTCGTCATTTTGAGGAGGCCTTTTTCGCTTTTTCCAGAGCCTGTCTAAAAACCTGGCATCTTCCTGCTCCTGGTGCGTGATCGATGTCGTCCGGGGGAGTTTCGAGACTCATACATAGGCAACACCTTGGTGGTCCCTTGCAGTCTTTCTTTTTGTGGTCTTTGTCTCCGCATTTGAAACACAGTCCTTGTTTCTTTCGGTCTGGTCCCTCGCAATTTGCCTGCAAGTGTCCATACCCAAAGCATTTGAAGCACCTTGGAACCTCTACTCTGCGCTTGATTTTGCACTGATTGCATCCTATTTTAACAACTGGTTTTTTCAGTATCTCGAGGGCGGTATGTTGGCTAGTTTCCACTATTGCCATCTTCAGTGCTCTTCTGTTTTTTCCTGTTAGGAAGACTTTGATTTCAGCCGATGGGTTTCCCACTTTTTTCTTTACGGCTCTTGCACTTCTTCTTCGGTGGTTAGCTCGTCTAGGTCCCTTATTTCAATTGTCATCTTTGGGTCGAGGTTTCTGACGGTGGCTCGCTCACCGAGGATTTCTTGAAGCGATCTTCCAAAAGCTGTTTTGTTTTTTTGCCTTTGCACCAAGCTCTAGTAGAACATTACCTGATTTTGTCTGTCGGACCTTTTTGACAGTTGTTTCTGTGTCTTCGGGTTTTGCCTTTTGTCTGATTTCCCGAAGAATATCGGTGAATGTTCCATCTCCATTTGGTTTGATGACTATGGCTTCCGTGCGTGGTTTAGGGATTGACCTATTCTTCTTTTTCCTCTTTTTTTTTGAAGCTTTTAATTGGAGGTATTTGATTTTCTTCTGTTTTACCTGTCTCTTTTGGTTCTTGCGTTTCTGTGCTTTTTGCCACCATGGCGTAGTTTTGATCCATCTTGCGGGCACAGGTTGGTTCGTTCTTTTTATTTCCACTTGGTAGAACTTGTTGGCTTTCATTTCCGTCTCGAATTGGAGATTTTCTAGACCTCTTATCCAATTGCTTCTTGAGCGGGCTGGAAGGTGGGCGCTTGGAGGTTTGAAGCGATTTCGTCACTTGTATTCCATCATTAGGGGTTCCTGTTTTAGGGGTTTCTTCTCCTGTTGTTGACAAGATTGGTTTTCCTGCTGCTATTAGAGTTATATGGCGCCATTTCATCTTATCCATTTCTTCTTCCAGCTTTTCTATTCCGTTTTGATGTCTTTTCTGACGTTTTTCTGCTTTACACATGCAACTTTCATGTCTTGCAGGACTTGAAGGCAGTTATTTATGTCTTGTAGGAAGACATCTTCTTCTGTTTCTTGAGCCTTATTCCCTGATATTGCCGCTAGGGATACCAAGTGGATTATTTCAACTGTGGGGCTCGACGCCGATGATATGCTTCGACCATCTGTGGATTTTTTCCCCGAGGCTGGGGTATGTAGCCCCTTAGATCCTAGCTTTAAACGGTCGTGTGCATTGTTGCTTGTAGCTGTACGATCCTTGGGAGCCAAGCTTGCCACTCCCAGGGATGGGTTTTCGTTTTTCTTGCAGTCATTGTGTAACGACGACCCGGGGCCCTCGTGCTCACCCCTGACAGCCGCCGGTACTGGGGATCCGACTCCCTGCACCGTAAAACTTTCTACTCCTTCTTCTCTTTCCATATTTGGTTTCTTGTTCTGTGTTCCTTCACATAGCTGCTTTTTTGGTCCGCGGGTGGTATTTTATTTCCCACCTACCCTGCATAAATGCC